>JANHZT010007863.1:0-10150 GCA_032468215.1 Stegonotus admiraltiensis | reverse complement strand
GTCCGTTATTTTTTGGAAGCAGACCTGGCAACCCTATTTATGCATCCATCTTCTACTTCAAACGTTGATTTATATTTTTTAAACTTCTCAAGGCCTTTTCCCTTTCTTTCCTCCCAGTCACCTTTCTTCGTATATTTGTTTAGGCATTCCATTCCCATTCATTCTCCCCGAATGATTAAACTGTCTCAGTACTTCTTTTCATTGGCTACTCGTTTTTGTCTTCAAGACACAGTTCGTTCATAACTCATTCTCTCTTGACCTCCTCCCCTTGTTCTACCATGCTTCTTCCAAATACTTTCAGCTGTCTGCAGTTCTACTATCACTTGCACATCTTAAAATTGTGTTTTCAGATGTAATAAAGAACATGTCAAGGTGCAAAAATTCACAACTGGATTCAGCTCTCAACTGATTCATAACTTATAATGATTCACTCATTTTTTCCTCTATCAAACACAACTACCTGGGTCTTTTATGCAATAACTTCCAATTAATACTTCTTATTGCATCACTCAGTATGTAACATCCCCTACAAATTATTTGGGTTGTCGGCCAGCAATATTTTCTGCATAGAAAAATATCCACATTTCCAACCAACTTCTAATGACCACAAGCACTTTTTATACATTGATCCACAAACACACTAAGCAATGTAGAGGACAACAAATACCCTTGATGCCCTTTACTTACTCCAGTACTGAATCATTCCCAAAGCTTTCTATGAGGACTGAAGGAGAGGTAATGCCTCCGTCTCCAGCACTTTGATTTAAATAAGTGTATTATAATAAATGAAACAGGAAATAATTCTTGAAATGAACTCTTTTGTTACAGTACTTCTATTTACTATACTTGTCCACCATTCGCTGTGCAGGGGATGGACAAGTTCTTAAAGCTATCACTTTATCTTATGTCTAACTCCACACTTACGTCTTCCACCAGGCCCTGAAAGTCCTTTCCACCTCTTCCTCTGAGTCAAATAGATGCCCATGAAGGTATTCCTTCATTTTGTGGGAACAGTGAAATACATGGGGCCACGTCTGGCCTGTATGTCAAATGGGTAAGGCAGATCCAACTTCACAGTTGCCTCTTGCATGGCTCATAAGGAGTGAGGCCATATAGCAATAAAACTTACTTCTGATGCTTCCAAACTCTGCTTAATCATTGCTACAACATTTTGAGTGTTGCACCGTACCATTCTGAGTTGATAACAGCTCCAGGTTCAAAGAAATCCAGTCAAAATGACCACATCTGCATGCCAAAAAACTGTAACCATGTGTCTCTCTGGCAAAGCTGGGGTTTGAATGCTTTTTTTCCATAAGTGAAGCTTTTTGGATGCTTCATTTCTGGGTAATAATGATGAGCCTATGTTTTGTTGGCTGTCACAATGCTATGAAGCAGTTCCTTACTGTGTTGACAATACCCTGTTTTCCCCAAAATAAGACATTCCCCGATAATAAGTCCAATCAGACTTTTGAGTGCATGGCAATAAGGCCAAGCGCTTTTTCAGGGTTCAAAAAAATATAAGACAGGGTCTTATTTTCAGGGAAACATGATAATTGCTGGCAAATTTAGTCTTGAAGCTCTCATCCCTGCTATAGAATTGAAGGAACCCATCTGGAGCAAACCTTCTGATATTGAAGAAGACCTACACATTCCTGTGAAATGGTGTGTTGGACAGCAATTTCCCTTTGATAATCTGTTGGTTGTTCCTAATTGATTCATATGACTTTCTCACGTGGAACTCAGAGGTTGCTGCCATAGGTCATCTACAGCACTTCATTTCTGACCATAAAATTGGCTCCTCCCAGTTCACTATCTTTAATTCTTAATTTTATTTTTTTTCAGCCAAGCAACGCACAGTACCCACACCCACACAGTCATCACTATAGACAAGCAGCATTCAGCAGTGAACCTCAATGGAAGAGACTCCTTCAACAGCCAAAAATGTAATGTACACTGATGAGTACTCATTCCAGGCTTTCATTTCACAAATAACAGCAACACAATCTTTCCTCACAGCAATTTCCCACCAACTGAAGTGAAAGAACGAATGCTAACACACACACACACACACACACACACACACACACACACACACACACCAGAGTTTCTGAGAAGCCAGCATTAGCATCTGGTAGTGAATTATAATGATGGAGGCATTACTTTTCAGACCTTATATTTATTCTCACCATGTCGTATTTCCGACATGGATTGTTTATAGCACATTCAGTAACCTAACTTTAACTTCATATTCATGTGAAATGTTCTATAATTCAGCCCTATTTTAGCTTTTGGTTTCAATTTCTTATTAGTTTATCAAAATATAAAATATTGAAATACAAAGAAAGAAAGAAAATAATCAGAAAATAGAGGAGTGGAAGGGAAAGCAGCAAAAGTGTAGGGTAGAAGGAAAAAGGAAGAGAAAGGCATTGACTTCTGATTCTTTTTGGCACAGTAGAATAAGGTAATAACATACAACATCAACTTTTTGCTTTTACTTAATAATATAAATTAGCCATTGCAACAAAATGCAAAATCAAACCTATCTAATCAGAAAACCCCAAATCAAACTTTCATTTTTTACACCTGAAGCACAAAGCCTAAAAGTGGTTTCCAAGTATTGCTTCCTTTAGTCAGAGCAGTCGGCTCAGCCATCTGTGGCAACACCATCAACTTTTGCAGCCATTCAACCATTGCGGAAATCAAAGCATCCTTCCATTTTTGAGCATAAAGCAGGGGTGAAATGCTACTGGTTCGGACCGGTTCAATTTAACTGGTAGCGGCGGCAGCGTGTGGTTCAGAGAACCGGTAGCGGTGGCAGCACGAGGCTTCGCCCACCCACCCGGACCTCGTTACTTCCTGGTTTTAACCAGGAAGTAACCTGTTTTTGACCTTCTGTGCGTGCACAGAGGGTCCAAGCGCGCACTTCCAAACCGGTAGGGAAGGTAAGTAGATTTCATCCCTGGCATAAAGTATTGTTGCTGCTGTCAGCATATATAACATCAAAGTTCCAGGGTTTTTTCCCAGTTCTTTATCCATTGAGCCCAAAACAATTCAGCCCTATTTTTATCATATACTTTCTCTAAATAATCAAACGTGCAGTAATGCTTGTTGCTTGCATTCGTATCTTTTTCAATTACCCGTTGAAGGGCAAAATGAGGGTCTTCATATCCCCTGCCTGGCATGAAGCTGCACAGCATCTCCCAACCATTGTTCATGGTTACTCTTGTACGTTTCCCATCTTCCCAGGCACAAACTAAATTTCATTCCTTCTTGATACTTTCTCCTTTATACAAGGAAATGATCCCAGCCTTCCTCTAGACATAAGGCATAGATGCCATCCTCATACAAGCTAAACAATTCATAAGCAATTCCATATGGAAGACACATTCATTTTTTAATACCACCTATATCAGGGGTCACCAACCTTTTGGACCTCAGGGACCAGTAAATTAATAATTTTAAATCCCACTGACCACTAATACGATCTGCCTAATGACCGGCTGGGTGGGTGTGGCTAGGTGGTCATGTGACTGGGTGGGCGTGGCCAACTCAATATCACTCATGTTGAGGGGAGCCTCACCAACCTCTACTCACCCCTCCCCTCCCCGCCACTCCTCGCCTCCCCTCCCAGGTTCCTTAGGGCTCCAACAGGAAGCAGTTGTTGGAGCTAATCGGCCACCATGAGAAAGAATTGGCAAAACAGCTCAGTTCAAATTGGATCTGACTGAGAAGGAGGCTCAGTAGAAGCACCTCACTGAGGACTAGGAGCATAGGCTTTCCAAGCAGAGGAAAGAACTGCGGGAGTGCAAGGCCAGGTACAGGCACCTGGAGGCTCAGCAGGCTGAGATGGTCAGCCAGTTCCACACCATGATGAGTCCCACTGGAACAAGGTCCTCCAGCTTTTCACCACCAGCAGCACTTCCCTCCAGCATTCGCCCAAAGCCCCACACCAGGAGGCTGAAACAGACCCCAGTCAGAATTTCTGCCCCCCTCTGACTCACACAAAAAGACCGTGAAGGGGGAGACTCTCTGCAGGAACACAAAAGTTCATTGCACGTATCTGTCCCAGGGGCCATAGTTTGAGGACCCCTAATTTACTGCAATATAAATAATGCAAATAATTTTTCTGTGGACCACAAAAATTTTCTCGCGGACCACCAGTTGGTGACCGCTGACCTATACCATCTTATCATTTTTCAATATTTAACAAGGATATGTGACTTCCTTCTTATTTATAACACTAGAAACACTATCACTTATAGCATCCATTTCAATTCTGAACCCATAAAAATATCTAAAAGATTTTATCCAGCATTTCCTCATTTCAGGTTCATCCCTGAAATTTCATCACTTTTATTCTTAATTCTATTCAGTTCAAAGACTACTTGTTTAGACCTCTCTTCCCCACTGCCTGAAGAGTTTTTTTTTTAATTTATCAAACTTGTATTGTACTTTCTTGGCCACCTTTAATCTTAATACTTCTTATTTTTTTCATGATATGACTAGCCAGTAACCGTTTCCTCTCTGCAGTATATTTTTCTCATCCTCATTGTTTTCAGCCATTGTTTCCTTATATACATTTTCCTTATCCACAGTCTGTCTCATGTTATCATTCCATCAATTTTTTTTCATCCTTCCTAATAGCAAAGCTGCACCCACCCAAATCTGAGCACTTTGTAGCATAATTTTCTTCTTTGGGTTCCAAGCAATATCTTCTTTTCTTATATTCATTGTATTTTAAGTTAAGGGTTACTCCTATCTCCCAACTTTGTCAGCCTTTCAAGGTAGACCAGACTAGTCTAAAATTATGAATGCTAATGCTGCTTTTATAATAAGGTTACTGTAAGACAATCTTACAAGTCTGAATATAACCCCCCCCCCCTCTCTTTATCTTCAAGAAAACTAGGGAGGGTCAAGTCTGAAAGTTTTTCTCAAATTTTCTCAACTTCTGTCTTGGCCTCCACTTTATCTGACCATTGTCTTGGTTGCCGTTCTTCTTCCTGTTCCTCAAGAGTTTTATAGATTAGCATATTATATCTTGGACCTGAAGTTGCCTAGCCAAGAATTTTTTAAAAACAGACCAATTGGATGCAGATACCATCTCAGCCATCATATTTCTTCCATATTTCTTCTTATTGGAATTGTTTGCAACTGTGTTCATTTCCCATGGTTCCTAGACATGTTTCTCCTTCGAGATTTCAAGCCATAGGATCTAACCTACCTTTCCTCAGAGTTCAACAAATATGTTTTTCTGAAGTCCAGCATGGAGATCTGATTCTTCTTAGTTTCTTCTCCCCTGGATATCATGAATTCAAGGATAACACGATCATTTTCCTTCAAGGTACTAGTCACCATGACTTCTTCAACCAACTCATTCCTTTTAGTAAGGATTTGGTTTATCATAATAGACCCTTTGTTCTTTCTTTCACCTTTTGGCAAATGTATTTATCAGCAAGAGAGCAAGAATTTACTTGGTAGAATTAGATTCTCAGCAGATGGGAAATGAAATCCCCATTATCACCATCTCACACCACTCTGAAAAATTGCCTATATTTATCAATACCACTCCACAAAATCAGACTGTCTTCATTTACATCCTTCATCCTATTTTTTATTTTTTTTAATTTGTTAATTCATGCTCTTTACAGTAATTCCTCTAATGCATTCTATGTCATCATCTTCCATATAATATGATGATCACCAGGTGTGATCATAAATATTGACTCCTTTATGGTTTTTATCAATCTAGATTTTTATATGTTCCTTTTTACAAGATAAGAGAATGCATGGATGATCTTACCAGTCTTAACCACATAAAGCATTCTCTGATTATGTTAAGGAGAATGACCATCTGTTTTGGTACATTTTATGCTAAGATATCACAAGCACATCCAGTTTTACTCCAAGTATGTTAGTCTCCTAAACCAGGATCTCTTATCTACAGAGGTTTTTTTGCAAGCAACACTCTGTTGCCCTCATCCTACCAGTACATTCTCACTCAAGCAATGTTTAAACTATGAAGTATGCATAAAACACTTTCAGTACTCTTAGCTCTGCTATTAGTAGTAGTACTAATATTGTAGGATCTTAGCAAAATGAATATAAAAGTGACCCAACATTTCCAAAGAAAAAAAAGTCAACAGTAACCATGAACCATGACAATGTCCAATACACAATGAAGAACTGTATACTGCAACCAAGTAACAAAAGTTCCAGTCCTAACATCCTGTCAACCAAAAATGCACAATTAACAGCCCCTGGAGTGTTTTCCTGAGTGCAGATTATTTGGGATGCCACTGGACTCCTCCTCTTTGCGATGACCAATCTGCACACTTCTAAGCAAACAACTGATTGCCTTGGCATGCTTTTTTCATGCCATATTGGAAGAACCTCAAAGAATTGCACAGCAAGACATTTGTGTGTGTATGCATCCCTCAGCCCGGGAAGGCATAGATGGGTGAGGCCTCATCAGGATAACTGATCTGCCACTGTGACATTATGGGATCCTGGGGCAAGGAGCAACATCTTGACCTTTGTAGTCGGGAGTGGGGTCAGGAAGTCTACAGCAGCAACCTCTGCAGAAAGGGCACCTCCAGACACGGCCAATCTTCATTCCTCCTGCCCCTCATCATTCTCAATACTGAGAGCAGATTCTGGTGGAGACTGGCTCTGATCAGGCATGGTTTGCCTGGCCCAGCCGAGAAACAGGTGAGAATGAAGGAAAGGGAAGGAAATTGCAAAGGTCATCACAAAAGCTACAGAGCGACAGTAGCTCTGACAAAGGGAGCCCAAAGAGCCTTGTGGGGGCCTCTGTCTACTTTGAACCAAGGCCCCTAGTCAAAGCAAAAGGAACAGAAGGATTTACATACCTCCAAAGTCAGGCCGGAGACGGACATCGTACCCTTTCAGCAATTTGTCCACAATATCTTTAACCACGGATATATTCCCAGTGGCTGGGCTAGAAGACAGAAAGGGTAATGTGATCTGGTCACTAATCAGTGCCCCACACCCACATCCACACCCACACCCAGCATCCCACAAGATCCTGGACTGTAGTGACCAAGAAAAGCTAAAGGAGAAACAGCTGCTCTGGCCAGAGAAAGACTGGGGGAGATCAGCCACCTCCAATTGCAGCAGGTTGGCTGACTCCCACACTGGCGTCTCCTGTCAGGTTGCTCCCACTGCCTGCTACCTCTCATGAGTCCAGACAGTGCTGCCCAGAAGTTGCTATGCTGTTTCCTTCCCTCCCCGCAGCCTTCTGGGAATACCGGGAGGGGAGCTGCATCTTCATGGCATCCTGGTTCCTCTTGGCAGGCCCCTAGCAGCCTCACAGCTTCTGCCCCATAACCCCTCCTGTGCTTGGCCTTCCATGAAGCCATTGGCAACTTCTGAAATCAGCTCACAAGGCCATCACCTTTACACAAAGAAGACACCAAGGCTGCTCTGCCCCCTTAATTCTCCTGGGGCTTCCTGAATCTGGTTGTCATTCCTACTGTCCCTGCTCCATCCACTGCCAGACGGGCAGGAGACTCCTGTGCCCCTGAAAATGCTCTAAAGAGCAACTGCCTTTCTACAGCCAATGAGGGGCAAGGCTCCATCTTGGCCTCAGTGGTCTTGGTGTGATGAGCCTGCCTCCTTCCTAAACCTCTTATTTTCCTCTTAGTCTCTCCAAAGGGGCAGGATGGGGTGGAGAGAAGGAAACAGACTGAGACACAAAGGAAGCAAAACCCTGTAGCCTGAGGCTAACAACCCACAATCCTGCAGTTGCTCCTCACTCCTGCAACCATTGCACTATATCCAGCCCCATGGACCTTGTTCTCTCTGCAGGCTGGTTCATCCAGTCATCATTCTCATTGCCCTTTCCCAAGGCACAGGCACTGTTTCCTTTGTCATAGATTGAAGGCAAACAGAAGCTGCAGCAGGACTCTCAGCCAGCCAAGGTGGGTCGGAAGCAGGAGTACCCTTCAGAGACATCCCTCCTGCCCACCACCCTATATGTGATTCAGACACAATCAGCAGATGAAAGCAGCATGTGGCCTCTCTGAACATGTATGTGTGTGTGTGTGTCTCTTTAGCCAAGCCGAGGAAGCCTTTCTTTTCCACCATGGCTGTTGCTAGTGCTAATGTTAGTGGGTTAAAACGCCTCCTGGTCTTCTTAATGACTCAGCCCAGAGGAAGACTTGGGGAGATTGTTTTGCATTTGTCTTCCGAAAAAGACCCCTGGCCTTTGGGCAAAGGCAAACCAGTGCTTTAAGAAGTCAGGAGGCATGCTGATAAAGCCAGGCAGTGCCCTGGTGCATCTTTCTTTCTAAAGATTCATGGGACGGTCACTTTCAGAATGCTGTGCACAATTTCTGGTCTTCCCATCTTCAAAAGTATCTTGAAGAAGTGAAATAACACAGAAAAGGATGGTCCAAATGATTAGGAGATTGATGCTTTGCTGTATGCAAAGGATCTAAAATTATATCTAATGTGGGTCAATCCAATCAAGTGAAGCATTTTCTCTCCCCCTAAAAGAATAGACCTCATGGAAATCATCTCATGACACAGGCATGTGGCAGGAGATTTGAAACCTGACTAGAGGGAAGTTTATCTTCAAGCATGAAATTTATGGGATTTGTTACTGGAAGGCACAGGCAGCGCTGGCCAGTTTTTATGAGATTGGAGAAATCATGAAAGTGGAATACTCAAGTCCTGATGGCACTATACTTTCTTACTAGGCGCAAGCCCTGCCTAGTTCTGAAGACCATGGCAGTAATAAAGGTGTGATGTGATTTGTTAATTTTCTACAGGAATTTGTTAATTTTCTGCAGTTTTCACAGCTCAGGTCCCCTTTGGTCTTCCAATGGGAACCAAAGGCCCAATCCTGCAAAGCTAATGTTATGGTATATGGAATCTGCTTCCAGCTCCTTCTGACATCATCTGCCCCTTAACACAGGGTCCTCCATTCACCTCTTCCATGCAACGTTGAGCATTTTGAAGAGGCACAGCAAGAGGCCTACGATGAGCTAAAGATTGCTCTTTACCAGGATTTTTCCCCCGTAACCCTAACCTGAGTATCATAGGAATGGCTCAGAAGAAGATGCCTGCTGTGATACATGCAAGCTTCTGAATTGCACAGAGATCTTATTCAGATAGGAAGCTTACTAGACTACCAGTTCTTCCCCAACTGATTTGGCACACAGACAGCTTCACTTTCCAGTTCAGATTTTCAGTTTTTGACTGCCTAGATATTTTGTATTACCTCTAAAGAGAGCCTGATACCAGCGAAGAACCGAAGGACTTGAACTTAAGGCCTGCCCCATTGTCTTGTCTCTGGTCAGAAGAGCAACTTGGGGGACTCCCCTTAACTAGCAAAAGTCCTTCAGCAGCTTCTGCTCCTAGCCAGTTCTGCAGAAGAGTCTTCATATCCCTTCCAAAATGGGGGGAGGCATTTCTTTGGGCATTGATCTCCATCTAAACCCAACACACACACACAATCTATTTATAGTCAGATTCCAATTCCCCCCTGGGTGCCAGCAGGGCCAAGGGCTGGAGGCCTCTGTCTCTTTAAGGAATTTGAACCCTGGATAGAAATGCGGCCTCCAGGTCCCGATTCCTCTGGCTCTCCCGGTTAAGCAGGCAGAGGCAAAGACACGCCGGCGATTCGTGCAGATCGCGTGCAGACGAGAGCCAACCTGGCAGGGCAGCGCTGTGCCGGCGCCGCTTCTGCATCCCCATCCCCATCTCGCCGCGGCGCCAGCCGCTCCCTCGGGATCCAGAGGCGCAACAACAGTGGCGATTTGCTCCGGGCGGCAAATGGCCAGCAGCGATTTCTTCCCACTGGCCCCTCTCCGCCAGAGGCCTCCTTCGGGGTCAGCTCTCTTTTGCCGCTCTGTTGGCCGGCCAGCCTGCCGGCCGCTCTCCCCCGCGGGACTGAGTGGGTCCCCTTATCGGCGACTCGAGGGTGGCGCAAGAAAGCAATGCGGGAGGGGGGGGGCTCTGCAGCCCAACCTCGCCTTCCCGATCCGACGTCGCTTCTTACCTTTGGGCGCAGCAGGCTAGACAAAGAGCTGCCAAAGCAGAGACGAATCCACTCAGCCTGCGTGCCTGAAATCTCCACATTTCCACCTCCAGGACCATGGAAGGGAGGGAAGGGGGAGGAAGGAAG
>JANHZT010007862.1:30244-41957 GCA_032468215.1 Stegonotus admiraltiensis | reverse complement strand
GTGAGATTTGAACTTGCAGTAATTGCAGGCAGCTGGCTTTACTTTAATAGCACTTTAGCCACTGCGCCACCAAGGCTATCTGCTGTAAGCAGGTAAACTACAGCAACATAAACAATAAAATACTCATAAAATATTAAAATCACATAACTATAAAGTCATAAAACCCCCAAATCATAGCACACTCATTATTATAAATCCTGTGGAAAAAATATGTTTTCAATTATTTCTGTAGGGACCAATTTCATTTCAAGCAGGAGACTATTCCAAGGTAAAGCTGTTGCCATAATAATTTAGCACCTTTGGTTTCTGTGCATGTCACAGAAATGGGAAGCTATCAGAAGTTTCTCTGGGGATAAATGAAGTGGGTGGGTTAGCTGGAGAAGATAACAGAATAACAGAATTGGAAGGGACCTTGGAGGTCATCTACTCCAACCCTCTGCTCAGGCAGGAAACCCTGTACTATTTCAGACAAATGGTTGTCCAGTCTTTTCTTAAAAACCTCCAGTGTTGGAGCACCCACAACTTCTGGAGGCAAGTCATTCCACTGGATAATTGTCAGGCAATTTCTCCTTAGTTCTAGATGGCTTCTCTCCTTGGTTAGTTTCCATCCATTGCTCTTGTCCTGCCTTCAAGCAATTTGGAGAATAGGTTCTAAGACTCCTTCTTCTTTGTGGCAGCCCCTTAGATATTGGAACACTGCTATCATGTCCCCCCTAGAATGATCTAAAGATATAGTACACAAGATTCAGACAACTTCTTGAAGGGCTTTTTGTTAGGTCTATTTGTGGAATCAACTCTCAGAAGAGAACAGTGCTGACTGTTAAATATAAACTCATTATAATTCTGTTTAATATCTGTAATTTCATGGTCTGCTATTTGGGCTCATTATTTTTCTCTTCTAAGTAGTCCTCAACTTACTACTGTTTAGTAACCATTCAAAGTTACAGTGGCACTGAAAAAGGGGACTTATCAACCAGTCCTCTCACTTATGACCCTCCACAGTCACATGATCAAATTTTGGGTGCTTGACAACCGGCATGTATTTACAATGGTTTCAGTATCCTGGGGTCATGTGATCACTCTTTGTAACCTTCCCAGCAGGTCTCTGGCAAGCAAAGTCAATGAGACAAGGCAGGATTAATGAATGAGTGGTTCACTTAACACTTGCAGTGATTGGCCTAACAACCGTGGTAAAAGAAAGTGATAAAATTTGGGTCATTTAATAACTGCCTTGCTTAACCGTGAAAATTCTGGTCTCAATTGTGGTCATAAGACAACGACAACCTGTACTTTAAGAGGCCACACATACTGTAGAAAAGAAGCCACAACATATTTCCATATTCATGGAATTGCATCATGTTTCCACGTAATAGAAAGATGAAATATTGTTGCACTGGAGAAATATATTGTTAAGGCCCATTGAAAATGAATGGCTTATGAACATGAGAAATTAAAAATTTAGAGTTAGTTAGAGTTTAACAATAATGTACATTCCCTGTCATTTCTCCAGGGGAACATGAGCCTATCAGACCAAGCGCCTTGGAAGTACTCAACTCTTTGCCCAGACAAAGTAACCTAATACTCCAGAGTGCAACAAAAAACCTTTTAAATCTGTAGCTGTGAAACATTTGTTACATGCTGTCATTTCCATATAAAAACAATGAAGATATTTTGAAAGACTAGATAACCTTTTCACAGACTTGTTTAAAACAAAAGAAGGCATGGGCAAAGGTTTAATAAACGGAATCTGGGCAAAAGGTTACAAGAATAACATTGGTTTAAGTTTTTGTAAAAGGACATGAATTAGTTTTCAAGGATTGGAGTTAACCATTCACAAAGGCTGGGGTGCTTAGCAGGTAAAAATTATATTTGTCCTTTATTTGTGGCAATAATTACATGCTAGATCTTGTAAGAAAGAAACTAATAAGAGAAAATTTGAGAAGACAACATTATCTTTCCAGATTTCTTTTAATATTTAATCTGACATATCTCAGAAAATTAAGAAATATGTGATGTTTTGAAAGAATAACCAGATATTCTCTGGGATCACTTCAACTCTTTAGTCATGTATTAGGGAAAAAGGCACTGCCATCCTAGGTGAAATGTGTGGGTACCCCAGAGTGGGGTGATTTGTGTTGGTACCTACAGTAACTATGACCCTCCTACGTGTTACCCTTACTTTGCAGCACATCAGCAAATTCTGAGCATTCAGATAACATCCAGAGCTGCGTCTGTAGAATTGTGATCTCAATTCATCTCATTCAAGTTCATTAGCAAAGGTAGGATACTATTGTAAAGTAAAATACTCACTGTAGTGTTATAATTACCTATGAAAAATCCGAAATATTTATTATGTAGTAAGATTAAATACTTCTTTGCTGTAGGAAAGTAATTAATTAAGCACGTAGCCAAAAAAAATAAAATTTGGTTATACTTACTTACTGTAGTATACTTATACTACAGTATAAGAAAAACAAAATTTATGAAAAGTTAAGCATATGAACATTCGGGAATCGCTTTCGGAATAGCAGATAATGGCAAAACCACCAATGCAGCACATGATGTATAAAGTTCAGACGATTGCCAACTCACATTAATATGCAATGAACATTATGTCACATAAGTTTCCTAATCTATTTTTAAAGACAACAACCAGAGACATGCTATTGTCCCAGATTTAATTTGCTGA
This sequence comes from Stegonotus admiraltiensis, assembly GCA_032468215.1. Classification (NCBI taxonomy): domain Eukaryota; kingdom Metazoa; phylum Chordata; class Lepidosauria; order Squamata; family Colubridae; genus Stegonotus; species Stegonotus admiraltiensis. Next base: position 39,268 of record JANHZT010007862.1, on the reverse strand, counting down.
AAAACCCTTTTTTTTAAAAAAAAGTAGAAATGTTTCTTCAGGATTCCATCAATAGTGGAGGATTTGCCAGGACCATGAAAATGTGCAGATGGAAAATTATACAGTAGCTGTCAGTATTCCTGAGAGAAGTGGCAAGGATGAGGCACAAACTGAGTGTTCAGTTATCAAATAGGATACGATGGGGTTGTCTAAATCTTCCCAGAAGAAAACCAGACAGGAAATCTATTCAAGGGCTGAATGTTGGGAATTGCCTTCCAGTTGGGAATTCAAAATGTAAAGAGTCATTCAATGAAAAAGCCTGGCAGCCTTCAATATTTTCTGCACAGAAAGCATAAACCAATCAGAAAACAAGTGAGCTGGTGTATTGCACTGTAAATGTGTCCTGTGGCAGAAAATTCCACACAAGGCATAAGAAACGTTGTGCCTTTATAGAAAGAAATATATCATGCAACATTTTAGTATGTTAAAAGATGTCCTCTTATTGGCAATAATCCAACTGTATCCCCCAATTCCCTTCTTATGGATCGTAATACTTTATTTCAGAAGTTTGTATCACTTTGCTTTTCTATATTTAAAGATTAAAGATAGACAAATAAATATCAACTTGTTTACTTGTCCAGTATCTGTGTTTTGGTCTCACTAGGCCAGTGATGGCTAACCTTTTTGCCATCGCGTGCCAAAAACGGGGGGAGCGTGGCGGGGTCACACGCACGCATGCCCACATCCATAATTCTATGCGCCCCTCCCCCCATGCTCCCCTCATTTTTCACACGCGATGGCACGGTAGGCACAGTAGGCCTGCTTTTTGCTTTCCCCAGGCTCCAGAGCCTTTCTAGGAGCCTGGGGAGGGCAAAAACGGCCTTCCCCATCCCCCCAGAGGCCCTCCGGAGGCCGGAAACAGTGTGTTTTCTGACTTCTGGTGGGCCCAGAGGGCCCGAAAATTAGCTGGCTGGTGCACGCATGCGTGCCAGAGCAGAGCTTGCGTGCCCACCAATATGGCTACACGTGCCACCTGTGGCACCCGTGCCATAGGTTCGCCATCACGGCACTAGGCAAACAACAAAGATGCTGACTTGTAATAGATTTATTCTTCTTTTAACTTTCCAACTATTCTCATTAATCATGCCAGCCCTCGCTGGATGAATTGTAATATTCTATCTATGGTGCATATGGTACTTTCTATATTTGTGCTGACAGGCACCCTAGGAAAATTTGAATCCTAATTCTCTTTGATGTAATTCCTCAATGCTAACTTTTATTTTAGAAAATCCCTTAACTGAAATTTCTTCCAAGCAGTAAATCAGCCTTTGCTGATGAGTCACAGATGTCATCTAAACCAAGGGTCTCCAACCTTGGCAACTTTAAGACTTGTAGACTTCAGCTCCCAGAGTTCCTCAGCCAGCTTTGTCCACAAGTCTTAAAGTTGCCAAGGTTGGAGACCCCTGATCTAAACAATGTCTTGTTTGGGCTGTTAGTTGAATGCAGTATTTCTATTACATTTTCTCCTCTAGGTTCCTATCATCACCAGGGATGGGGGAGGGGAAGGAAAACAAGGGAACCTGTACAATGATTTTAATTTGAGTTGCACAAAATTTACCACTCTAAAATGGATTATTCTGGGGAACATTTAAACATTTTTTTCCTTTTGGATATACTAATCTGAGTAACCTGAGAGAGGTGGTAGTTTTCCAGAAGTAATTGTCTAGAGCACCACTGGAATATTTAATTTCAGAAGACTATTGAAGACACTCAGGAGTGGTCAGAGGCACATGATTTGGATGAAAAGTGGAATTTTCCAGCATTTCCTACAATAAACTTTCCTCAGAACGGCAACTTTTGGATGCAACTAGTATTTGAAGCAACCTTCAGATGTGTTGGACCAGAATTTCAGAATTCCCAACCCACATAACCGGGTTAGCATTGTGATCTTAACATATCTGAAGGGCACCAGATGGATTAATACTTTTAAGTAAACACAGAAAACCACAGGTCTCAGTTTTAAATTCTGGGATCATGTCACATTGTTGTCCTAAATTTTCTTTCTTTCTTTCTTTCTTTCTTTCTTTCTTTCTTTCTTTCTTTCTTTCTTTCTTTCTTTCTTTCTTTCTTTTTCCTTCCTTCCTTCCTTCCTTCCTTCCTTCCTTCCTTCCTTTATTTCAAAAGAATCTCCATAGACATATCACATTGTTATTAACAGTAATCTAAAACAAACACTATGCAACTGAAATGTTACCTAGAGCAAAATGATCAACTTTTATGCAGACAAAGGCTATGTTTTAAATGTAGTTAGTCACCAAGAATTGCATTGCCTTCGATATTGCAAGAATGGATGGAGGTACATTTTCCTTATTTGATAAATACGAGGTTTGAACTTAAGGAACCAAATGCATTGTAAGCCGCCCTGAGTCTCCGGAGAAGGGCGGCATATAAATAAAATTAAAAAAAAATGAAAAACTTAAGCATTGGTTTAAGAACCTATCTTGTAGTCTTTCCCCAAGATTAGAAACCAGGCCAATTTTTAAGGGAGTAGTTTAAAAGCCACCAAGTCTCCACAGTGTTTAATGTCATGAAGAACCAGAAAAGAGGCAAGCTGATTTCACCCCATCAAGGAAATAAGGTAAGTAGCTTCTGGCACCTTTGGCCCAGACTGTGATTCTACCATTCAATCAATCAACTATTACCATAATTATAATTTACAATGTGGTTATTAAGTAATAGTTACAAGCATAGATGTATGATTACCATAATACCTATCCCAGGATTTCAGCTGCATTTATCATCCCATTGAAATTCCTCAACATGGGTCAATCCATTGTAAAATATGGTGTAACTTGTCAGCATTTCCACATCAAACTGTTGCATATTAATAGAATTCTTGCCTTGGACAAGCAGTTATTATGTAAGAAATGATCCTGTTTGTAAAATAGCAATGCTTTTGAAAGAATACAAAGATGACTGGAAGCCAGAGATTTATCAGTACAGCATTCTGAGCTCTTTTCTCAGAATAACACTTTAGTTATAGATGCATGTATATCTTTTTTTTAATGAGAAGCTGTCAACTTGTTTTAAAAGGTTCACTATACCTGCCACTGATTCATGAGAGATACATCTACCAGTATTATTCACATATATGGTTCAAAGCACTTCCTTCCAGTCTTTTTATAGCAATTCTAGTTTCTCTTGTTTATTAGTTCCATGAGACCATCGTATCAGTTTAGCAGTGAGCAATTAATGAACTTAACAATGTACTATTTTTTTTCTTTTGAATAATAGTCCCTTTGGGTGAGGATGTGTTTAAAAAATCAACTATTGTACATCCTAAATAAGTGGAGAGGGCTATTTATTCTTCATTTCAAGCAGGGGTAGGTTCTAAAAATGTTTAGTATGGGTTCTGTAGACGTGACTTATTTTGTGGGCATGGCTTGGTGGGGGGTAATGTGAGTGGATGGGTGTGGCCAACTTTTTTTTTTTACTTTTAAAAGCATTTTTTTTACAACCTTAAGAGGCTGCAGAAAAAATGCTTCTAAAAGCCTCTGATGATCAGCAACTCAGCTGGGATCGCCAGAGGCTTTTAAAGGCATTTTTTTCTCCTACAACCTCTTTGGCCAAAGAGGTTGCAGAAAAAAATGCTTTTAAAACCCTCTGATGATCCCAGCTGAGCCACACAATCATCAGAGGGTTTTTTTTTTTACTTTTAAAAGCATTTTTTCGGCTGAAGAGGTTGTAGAAAACATGCTTTTAAAAGTAAAAAAAACAAACAAAACTCTGTTGAGGTGGGCGGGGTGACTGGGTAAGCGAGTGGTGACCGGGCCGGGGACCGGTTCGGGGGCATGGCCAGCCAGTTCTCTGAACTACTACAAATGTTTACTATCGGTTCTTGCAAACTGGTGTGAACCAGGAGCAACCCACCACTGATTTCAAGGTAACTATGGCACATTTAATGAACAAGTTGCCAAATCTACTGTGAATATATTATGAATGTGTAAAGTTCTGCAATCAAAGATGTGCATTGATCATAATTTTTACAGATTTTGTTCAAGGTATCATTTTCAACTTTTGCAGCTTTAAGTGGTTCACTGCCTATACTGTAAGTAAGGCCTCCCACTTGGCAGTGAAACTACCCTGTTACTGAAGTTTATTGAAGGTCAATCTGAGGATTCTTAGTCGCACGTTTCTCCATGATTGGCAAGTAGAAAGTAACCCTATCCTACATTGTTCCCAAATTGTGGAAGGGGCTGCTTTCAGAATAAGATTTCTCCACATCCTCTTGGCATTTTTAAGAGAGAATTAAGTTTTAAGAACTAAGAAGTTACCTTTTTTAATAATCTGGCTCTCCTATTGAGTTGAAATGTGTCTTTTATTGTTTATATTTTTTAAAGTTCTTATTCACCATCTTAAAAATATTTAGAAAGCATAGCATATAAACTTCCTTTTGGAATGAATAAATGGATGAATGAATGAATGAATGATAAAAAAATAATTGCAAAACTTCATTCATTCATCAACCTGCCTATGCGCAAACATTGTGATTTGCATTACGAGGTACTTCCTTGCCAATCCATAGAATCATGGAGAAGAATTGCTTCTTTTTGAAGCATAAATGGCCAACAATACATTTCCCTTGAACTTTAGATATCCTAAGATCAGTAGTTCTGTTAGATGTCAGAAGAGCAGAGCTGGGAGCCCTGAAATTGACATTTGGCCCAAGTTTGACTTCCAACAACATGATAGATTGACTGTACAGATTTGTGGGGTTGGAAGAAGAGATATTATTGAAATAAACAATGTGAACAAACATAAAAAACAAAAAAACTTTACCTTCATAAAATAGAGATTCTCTGAACAGGCTAGTCTAAACAACAGGCCATGGCAGATCAGCTACCAAAAGCCAATATCTTTTTAAAATAATGTTAATAATCATAAGTTATTGAATAAGTCAGAGAGTCTTGAAGTTCAGAATCAGAATAGAATAGAGCTGGAAGGGATCTCTGAGGTCTTCTAGTCCAGCCCCCTACTCAAGCAGGGGATCCTATACCATTTTAGACAAGTGACTGTCCAGTCTCTTCTTAAAAACCTCCAGTGATGAAGCACCTACAACATCTGAAGGCAAGCTGTTCCAATGATTGATTGTCCTCAGTTTTAGGAAGTTTCTCCTTAGTTCCAGGTTTCCATCCATTATTTTTTGTGCTGCCCTCTGTAAATTTCACAGAATTGGCTTTTTTTTTTTGGCTTTTAAAACAAACTTTATTAAGCTTAAAACGATAAAAATATTGGCTTTAACTTTGGACTATCTTCCAAGATAACAAAAATAAACAGTAAACGAGCTGCTAACCAACAGGAGGTTTTTATGAATAAGGTTGATTCACCTTTTACACATATTCTGTCCAAAGACTGTACAATCATTAGACTGAAAAAATAAAAATAAACTCACCGATTGCTGATGGGGAAATTTTTTCCAAAAGCTTCTGCATATAGGAGGAGCCAGGTTGGTTCAGACATGTCTCCAGCTACAAAGATCAGAATTCTTCAGGCAATGTTTTTTCCTGAGACACTCCATGGACATGAAAGTTGGACTTTGCAGAAGCAGAATGAAAGGAGTACTGGCACTTTTGACAGTTGCTTGCTGGAGAGGACTCTTGAGAATACTGTGGATAGCTATAAAAAAGAATAAATGAATTACAATCAAGTTCTTTCTCAAAACACAAATTATCAGGCCCGTATTTTGGACCCATCTTGCAAAGATCCCTTGGGAAACCCATAATGTTGGGAAATGTGGGAAAAAAGAGAACAGAGGATAACCAGAAACAGGATAAAGAGATTGAATTACCATATGAATGTATGCACTGCTGGGAGACAAGAGGGTCCACCTTGCAGACAGGTGATCCTGGAAAGAGTCTATCTAAGTAGTGGCTAAGAGTCAACTCTGTCTTGATGGCATATGATCAAGCAGGCTGACTCAATCCCTAAGAGATGTCAATTGATAGAGTTGGTAAATCCATTTCCCTTAAAAGATGCTTGTTTAGACCTGAATCCTATTCAACGCAGTAAGGTTTACTCCCAAGGGCAAATCAATGCAGTCATTTGTAAATAACTTATGAATGATAAATTATCTTATAACACAATAATAACTCAAATATATGGTTTTTAAAAAAATAAAATTCCAGAATAAAGTTTAAACTGCAAAAATAACCAATTCTCCCTTCTGTCGGGGAAGATTAAACAAGGTGTACACTACGTTCTTTATTTCAATATTCATGAGACCATGAAGATGCTGCAATGGTCATTAGTATGAAAACCAGTCATAAGTCACTTTCTTCAGTGATGTTGTAACTTTGAACTGTCACTAAATGAACTATTGTAAGTCGAGAACTACCTGTACACATGCACGAGACTTAAATATTTGGGGCATATCTATGAAATCATTGGGATGAGTGCATCACTTCAGCCTCTGCCAGGATATATGTCCTGTTTCAGCCATGCTGTATAGGAATATTAGAAAAAAGGAGGGAAATTCTTTATATCCTCAGTACTGAAGCAATATTGAGAGAATAACGTCTACTGCTCACTTTCTTTTTTCTTTCTGTTTCCTTCTTCATTTATCTGCTACCTTCTTTCAAGCATCATTGCAGTTGATACCGTATCTTATAGCCCACTGTCCAGTTGCCATCTTACATGCAAGTATAGACAGTTTCACCCAGTCTAGAGCCCTCCCAATGGTGTGGCATAAAGCAATGAAAATTTTCAATCCATTGGCCATAAAGCTGGCATGTTTTGGGGTTCTGATCCTTCTACCTGGACGGGACACCACACTTGGGAAAGCAGGCATAGTCTACTTTGCTTGTGTTGGGATAAATTCAAACTTTGTTCAAATTACCAAATTCCCCGCAGGATTCTTGAAAATGAAATTTTGTAAGCAGGGTAGCATTTTCCATTGGGGAATTTCATATATTTTAGGAAATGATGATACTCTTGACCCATTTCTTACACAATCTAAGCTCAATCCCGTTGTGCAAATTGTATGAAGATCTCACTTTTTGTCCTGGAACAAAGTGTTCTTTCTCTAAAGCAAAGTATAGAAAATGGTGCAGAAGTTACGCCTTTTCTTAAAATTATTTATGGAACTATTTCTATTCAGTTGTATGATATTTTACAGCACTCAGGACTACCCTCAATGTCATCAGTCATTTCGACAAGAAATCAGATGAGTTCAAATGAGAATGGGATTGATAGCTTTCAACTAGAATTTACTACATGAGAGAAGATGCAGTATGTCTGATGGAAGGAAGCTTGTAAATCCATAAACGACAGTAAACAATTATAGTTCAAATACTTGCAAAATTCATAATTTCACATAAACAACAGTTATCCATATTATCTATGACCCCCTAATATAATGCACTAATTATACAGTAAATAGTCCTCATTTAATGCCTTGTATAGTGACTATAATTACAACAGTGATGAACGACTGAGTTGTCAGCACCAATTCTAAACAAGGGCTATCTCTACATGAACTCTTTTCAATAATACATTGATTAGGCTCAAATTAGGAGGATTCTTGTTCTGGATAACCCACTACCTGTAGGAGATGACCAGGCTGAGCCCAAGGGAGGGGTCAAACATGTCATAATTCGCACCCACAAGAGATCTAAGTCCAGTCCACCTTGAATTCCTTTCTATTCTTAACTCCTGCACATTTCTCTTAATGGTCACTTGGCCAGATTCTAGTAGAGAGCTAAGCTTGCAATAAATCTTTATACTCCTTTGAACTGCCTGAATCTCCTGATTTCCCTGGTAATGCTTGACATTACCTGGTTTTTCATATTGATACAGGCACTCACCCATCCCATTCCCTGCAATCACAAGTTAATGTCTGTAGCCATCAACTTTCAATCAACTATGACCACAAGTATTCTTCCTAAGTACTGGATGTATCCCACAGTGTAGAACACCGTTAAGAAAGCCTTAATCAAGGCAGACTTTCCACACAAACCAGTGGATGAATTACAATTGAAAGTAATTTAAATAGTTTCAAAAGGACCGGTATAAAATCTCCAACAAAATGATGCATAAAGGATTTAAATAAGTACATGAAAAAAAACTGGGTTTTCAACCTGATTAAAGCTGTCATAACCCCTAATCATTTATGTTATTTCTATTATTTCCATCTGCGCCAATGGCATTTTGTGCAGAAACACTCCACATGTATGTGGCTGATAAATTTCTTACCTCCTTAAAATTACAATGATAGATATTTTCACACTAGGCAGATAAAGGGGTTTTTGTGTATGTTCTTTTTTATTTTCATGCTTTTGATGCATAGTAATTTTTAAAAGTGCTCAGAAAGTTGACATACCTGGAAAAAAATTCTAAAAAATTTCTTAGCCTTTTCCTAATGGTAAGGAAAATAATCTATATTTTCCTGAGAATATTGTGGGCAGATAAAAAGCAAACTGATGGTTCATTGAACAAATCAACTCAGAGTTCTCACTCAAGGAACAAATGACCAATCTCAAGCTATCTTACACTGGATACATTAACTGAAGACCTGGATCTCTGGAAAATATTCTAATGATAGGGAAAAGTAGAAGAAAAGAATAGATGTCCAGCAGCAAAGTGGATGGACTCTGTTACAATGGCAATGAGTGCACTATTGGAAGAACTGAATGGTGAGGTTAGAGACAGATCGTCATGGAAAAAGTCTATCTAAGTGGACACCAAGAGTCAACAAAATTTTGATTCAATCAATTAATGTGTTTAAAATAGAAAGGTGCCAGGCAGGTGCCAGGCAAATGTGAACAAAACGTAAGCACGAGCCGTGGTAGTACAGTGGACTAAAACACTGCTATTAACATCTGCTGCTTGCAATTACCGCAAGTTCAAATCTCACCAGGCTCAAGGTCAACTCAGCCTATCATCCTTTCTAAGGTGGGTAAAACGAGGACCCAGATTGTGAGGGACAATAAGCTGACTTTGTATAAATATACAGAAGTATGAAGGCTATTGCTTAACGCATTGTAAGCC
>JANHZT010007862.1:17973-30144 GCA_032468215.1 Stegonotus admiraltiensis | reverse complement strand
GGAGACTCAGGGCAGCTTACAATGCGTTAAGCAATAGCCTTCATACTTCTGTATATTTATACAAAGTCAGCTTATTTCTTTTGTCTTCTCTTGTTTCATTTAGTTTTGATTATGCTGCTGAGAATTAAATAAAGCATTCTAGAGATGATATCTGTATTGTCTTTTGTAATGTACAACTCTAATACAGCAGCAATCCAAGACCTACAAAATGATGCAATACTTTCAAAACTCAGTTTCACTCTTGCAACTGGACATCAAAGGAGCATGTTAATAGCATAGCAAAATTTAAACACAAAACCCAATCTTTAAGTATTAAGTCACAGAGATGCATGTTATTAAGGTATATTGAGAAGTCCAGTAAGGCAGCAGATGAATGTACTCTTCCCATTTTCACAAATATTTTCCCCCCACAAAAATAGAGATTGATACTAACAAAAACAAAATAATCAGAAAATGAGCTCTGAAAAAGTTAGGGACTTCTGTATCTCAAGCAGTATTTCTTAACCTCAGCAAATTTAACATGTGTGAACTTTAATTTCCAGAATTCCTCTTGCTAGAGTTACTGGCTGGGAAATTCTGGGAGTTGAAGTTCATACATCATAAAGTTGCTAAGATTGAGAAACACTACCTCAGACAATGGTGCAGAATCATAATGGGGGAAGAGATAGGAAAGGAGACACACGTCATCCTCTTCCCCATACAATGAACAGACTCAGGTTAAAGTTGGATATCTGAGTATGTCTTAAGCCAAAGTATGCTTCCCTTCCCATATTGTTCCCCAGAAGGAAAGTTGCACTAAGGTCAGCAGTTTTTGGCTTGGAAGGAAGGAGGGCAAAATAGAACATCTCCTACCCATCCAGAGTTCTTCAGGACATTAGATGGATCTTTGCCAGAAAAAAATATAGTCAGAATGTGACTGTGCAAATTTGCATATTCCCATAGAATAACCAACTATTTCTCACACTACTAGGCTTCAGAACATATTGCATAAACTGGTTTCTCATGCAATATGTTCAATTGCTAATAGATTGTTCTTTCATCCTATCTGGACCTACAGACTGGTCACCACTAGCACTTGACTCTAAGAAGCAGAATAAAGAGAAGTTGGAGAGAGGTAAAGTAAAAAAAAAAGTGCTCAGCAAAAACTCAGTCCCTTTGTGTTCTTGTATAGGGATCATTATCAGGAAACAAAAAGTAGAGTTCAAAAGTGATAGGAGAAAATGGGGAATTTCTGCTGTTCTGCTTTTTGTGGCAGTATGATTAGAAATCATTAATATTGTATAATAATTCTGCCTTGCTAATGTCCATGAATAAATCTCAAGGATTTACTCAAGCTTTTGGAAGAAAAGTTGGCAACTACAGTTGGAAATGTGAGTTCCTTGTGCTTAGTGTGTTAGGCTCTTTTAAAGATCTCAGCGTGTGAATGGGTAAATCTTCTGTTTTGTCGTCCAAGTATAAAGGAGAGACAAATTGAAATAAACCAAGGGTGCCCATCAGTTTTGTTTCTCAGTGCAACTCAGTGCAACATTGTCAAGAGACAATGACTTGAACACTAAAGTTGGTAGCACCAATCAATACAGAATATTCCTGTCAACTCTCTGGATCAGGCTATAGATCATAATACGTTTGGGACATGATACTTCAGAAAAAAGCTAATTATAGCCTGGACCATATTGGAGATTATCCTCTTTTATCAGAGCCTCATTTTTGGCAAAACTTGTATTTCTCACAATCAAATAAATCTCATAAAAGCTTGTTGTAATAGTTTTCTTGTAATGCATAATTGGATAAAATTTGTCAGAACATTACATAATCAGGAAAAACTACCTATTTTTGAATAAGTGATGAATTCCTTTAGATTTTCATTTTTATACTATTGAGAAAAATCCTTGCAGCCTTGTTGTTCATAGACTGAGTTAGCTGGCATTGACAAACATCACAGCAGCTCCAATGACAAAATATCTTACTGCGTTTCAAAGAGTAATTTTAGTGTAAGACGTCTGAAAGTTCATGTGGAGGGTTTATTTAGCCATCTCCTGTCCCTTAAGGTAAGAGAGTGACAATGATTAAGAGAAAAGATAGGCACCCAATGAGTTTTATGGTGGCCCAAGGCAGGGTAGATCATGATCTGCATAATGAGTTTTGCCATTCTTGCTCCCCTGAAGCTTTATGGAAGATACCAGCAGCTGTTACTCAATGAACTATTCTCTGGAATGAATAGATAGATTTGATAAGTTACTTGGCCCAGTTTCTCTTTCTCTCCTCCACATCCTGACACCTTCCAGAAAAATGGGCATTTTAAAGACATATGACAGCATTTGCACATTACATTACATTAGGCCATTTGGAACTGGAGTGGTCTGTGATACAGCAGATTATAAAAACTCACCTACTATCTAATACCACTATAAAATTCTCCATCACACTGAGACATAGTTTATTTCCTCGGGCATAATGGCAGGATATCTTGATGGATATGGGCACTGCAAACTGCATTCATCCAGGCTTCCTTTCTTGGACACAAAAGTTCTATTTTCTTAAATCAGGATTAGGATTTAGCTTGTTGGGTGAGCACACTACTAACGTCCTTTCTGCAATCCTATAGAGTCGCAAATCACTCAAGCAATTTTTAATTCCATTTGAATTGTGTGTGTAAAGTTAATATCAACTCACAAAGCATTGCTGGCCTGGTCCCATTGGAACCCTGACAGTTCAGACTTTAGTTAAGGGTGAATATTCATCTAACAGTCATGATTCTATACTTGATATGGAAACTCAGCCTTTCTTAGAAATATATCATTATGTAGCATTGAGTCATGCTTTATCTGATTTCCACGAAAGAGAAAGAAATGGTTGCTTGGGAAACCAAACTGCCTCATTATATTGTAAGCCACCCAGAGTTGCCTCAAACTGCAAGATGGAGGGGGGGATATATATTTAATAAATAAATACATACATTTAGTATAGTATCCTTGAAAATAATGCAGAAATTCCAGCTGGTCCCAAATGCTTTTAGAACGTTGTCTGTCGGTGTCAGGCCCAGCCCAAGAACAATGTAACACAATTCATCCAAAGTTCAGTTCTTTACTTGCTTACACCATGTAAGCAGAACCTTGCCAGACTAAACCTACATTACTTTAACTCTGATATACTGTGAGAGATTTTAGGGAATGGCTACCCTAAGTCTCTTCCTCTTCCCATGATCAACTGCAGACTGTGCTCTCTCTTGTCTCATCCCTCTCCTTGAAATGTGCTCCGTCCTTCCTGTGCATCTGCTGCCTTACTGTAGTCCAGAGGTGTCAAATTCGATTTCATTGAGGGCCACAAGATTGTGTTTGATCTTGGGTGGGTGAGGGGGTGGGAGGCCTGGGTGGGCATGGCCAGCTCGACATCACTCATGTCGGGGGCACCTGTGGTGGCCCAGGCAGGGCTGGGAGGGGATCCATTGTTTTCGTGGAGGAAGGCGATACCAGGGAGAGGGCCAAACCTTTGTCCTCCAGAGGAACCTTGCCGACCCTCTCAGGCCACATGGAGGACCCCTGGATAGTGGCACAGGCTGTCCAGCGCCCTAGGCAACAGAGGGCAAGCATCCAGACTGGCCCTTGAGCTCCCAGGGTACTGGGACCCTACAACCCAGCCCAGTCCAGCCCCGTTTCCCCGAGGAGGTGTCCTGCTGTGCTTATCTCCTTGAGGCCGCTGCTGATTTTCTCACTCTACTTGGCCAGATTCCTCATGGGATGTATGGGAGGGCAAAGTGGGTGGGTCAATGGGAGGCCCACTCCCTCTCCACACAAGGAGACCTGATTTTGTAACCAAAGCATCCTCAGCGATAGGATGGGAGACCACCAGGAGAGGTCAAGAGGAGGGGACAAGGGGATAGTGAAATGGCAGCAGAGCTGATAGTGGCCAAGTGCTAAGGCAGGACTTCCCTCAGACTCTCCCTTCTTCTCATTATAATCTCCTTCCTTCCTTCCTTCCTTCCTTCCTTCCTTCCTTTTTCCCTTTTCTTCTTTTTCCTTCCCTCTTCATTCTTTCTTCTTCCTTTACCTCTTACTTTCTTTTCCCTTCCTTCCTCTCTTCCCATCGTTCCTTTTTTTTCTTTGTCTTTCCTCTTTCCCTTTCTCCTTTCCTGTCCCTTCTTGGATGCTCAAATGCAAAAGGGAAACGGAGCTCCGGGGAGGGGGCATACACCGAGCTTGAGAGGGCTGCATCCAGTCCCCACGAGCTCTGTTTTCACTTCTGGAGGGCTGCAAGAGGCTGTTGTGGCTGAAAATGGAGCTCATGAGGGTCATGCATGGCCTCCTCAAGCTTTGTTTTTGCTGGCAGAGGGCTGCAGGAGGCCACTGTGGCTGAAAACAGAGCTTGGGAGGACCATACATGGCACCAGGGCCAGACCATCACTGTTTTCAGGATGTCCCCACAGACCAGATCTAAGTACCTCACAGTCCGAATGTGGCCCACAGGCCTTGAGTTTGAAACCCCTGCTGTAGTCCATCACATCACCTCCCCCTTTGCAGACACATTCCATCAGTCAGTGATGCTTATCCATTGAATTACAATATATAATGTTTCAAATATAAATGTATTGCTAAACCTCCAGCCCTTGCCAATCTGCATTTGCTATCTGTTTCCAGGATAAATTCAAAGTGATGCCCTTCACCTTAAAATCCTAAATGGCTTGGGATGAAAGTTTTAAGGAATACCTTCTCCTCTCTGTTCTCTATTTAGAATTATTTATAATTCTTTACTGGCCAAGTGTGATTGGACTCACAAGGAATTTATTTCCAGTGCATAAGCTCTCAGGGTACATACAAACAAGTGATAAATCATAATCATAATCATAAGATACTATCATCTATATAGTTGGATCCATTCCTTGCAGAATGAATTGAGTAGCGGCCCACTACACCAGTGTCTGTAAAACTTTAGGGCAAGAGTGGCTTGTGCTGGGTCAAGGGAGACCTCCTCCCCTCTCTTGAGACTTTGTCAGGCTCCAGAAATCAAGAAAGACACATAGTGATTATTCCAAGAAGTTTTCTTTATTGTTCTACACCCAGACAGAATCTTGCCACAATGAAGCAGACAATAATCTGCATGAAACATATACTCTGGAAACTATTAAGGACGGAATGTCTTCACCCCCTTTATCTGAACTGAGTTGCCTCTTACTCTTATGGAATACACCTCCACCTGATCTACTAAATCCCCTCCGCCTGCCAGGGCTATCACTGATAGTACTTTGCTGGAATCTCTGTACCCTAAGGAAATGTTTGTGAATGGGAGTGAAGTGGTAGAGATTGATCCTTCTGTTATTTCTGCAGCAGAATTCTGGAACTCAATCCACTTTCTCCATCTTATCCCTCTCATAGGAAAGGCAAGGCCGTGGTTGAAACTGGAAAAGGTTAGAGCCAATGGGAGAAGGTGACCTCTCCCTGAAGAGACATGAAGAATATGAGGCGATAGGGATTCAGGTGATGGAAATGCAAGGAAGACAATTTCCCAAACATACCTTAGCAATTATATAGGCTGTTGCTGCCATCTGAGCATCATTCAAGGTAATGGTTGCAACATTTCACTTTAGTGCTCTTTGTGATTTATATTCAGATTTGGCAGAAGATGAAGTGCTCTATAAGGGTTTCTAATGGTTTATATGAAGTGATCTGGAGGGGTTTATTATGTCTACAGAGGTATTTTAGGTTTTTTTTTTCAGCTGTGTGGTTAAACAAAAAATCCTGAATAGCTGATCAAGAATGTTTTCATAATTTTTCATAATTTAAAATTTTAAAAATTATAAACTTGATTTTTATAAATTTAATTTTTAATATTAAAAATAGTAATATTAATTTCTATATATTGTTTTTAGCTGAGTGGTAAGCTGCTAAAGTGGTCACTTGATTGTGAGATGGGTAGCTACATAAAATACGATCTGATCAATCAATCAATCAATCCAGTGGCAAGAAAAATTGGCTGCATTCAAGTGAGCTTTTTTCTTTTGCCCTTTAGTCTCTCTTAGACCACATCAAATTTTCGTAGAGTCTAGGGTTCTACAAAATATAGTTTGGATAACCCTGATCTATAGGACCACAGCCTTAAACTTCAATCTCATGTGCACTTTCTTTGGGCTTAAGCTTGGATGATTTCAGAGGGAAATGATTTCAATTAATTATTTAGAAGATAATTGTCTGTTTAATTTCCTTTTGTAAGAGAAAAAGGTAAATACCTACATGTGTACTGAAATCATTGTATGAATCTTGATGATAGTCCAAAAATATTTGAAATATTAGCCATCAGTTCAGAAGCATCATCTTCCTTCATACTATATACATTCCAGTAAATGGCTTTCTAAATTTATTCAGCAAAGATTTTTTTTCAAAGTAAGTTCTGGTTCCTCTGAAGCAGATTGTCCCCAATTCAGAGGTGGAACATTACAGAAGTAAGAACCTTTCTGAAGTTTTTCCATGGGAAACTTATTACCAGAATTTCCATATTTACTTATTTTTGTTTTTTATAATGTTAACATATGGAAGTGATTTTTAATTTACGGTGCATTCAGAAAGTATTAACTTTTGTCAATTTTGTTGTGCTGCAGCTTGATTCTACAGTTGTTGAAATTCATCTTTTTTCTCATTAATCTACATTTAGTACTCCATAATGACAAAGTGAAAACAGAATTTTAGAAATGTCTGTAAATTTATTAAAAGGAAAAAACTGAATGATCACATTTGCAACAATACATGAAATTTAGCTCCAGTGTCTCCCATTCCTCTTGATCGTTGCTGACATGTTTCTACACCTTGATTGTAGTCAACCTGTGTTTAATTAAATTGGTTGGATTTGTTTTGGAAAGGCACACACCTCTCTATAGAAGGCCTCACAGTTGACAACGCATACTGTAGCTGAGCAAAAGCCATGAGGTCAAAGGAACTGCCTGCAGAGCTCAGAGACAAGATTATTGCAAGGCGCAGAACTGGGGAAGGCTATAATAAAATTTCTGCTACTCTGAAGGTTCCTATGAGCACAGTGGCCTCCATGATTCCCAAATGGAAGAAGTTTGGAACAACCATGACTCTTCCAAGAACTGGTTACCTGGTCAAACTGACCAAGTGGGAGAGAAGGGCCTTAGTAAGAAAAGTGATCAAGAACCAGTGGTGAAATTAAGCCGGTTCTATCCGGCTCGGGCAAACCAGTAGTGCCGGCAGTGGGAGGCTCCGCCCACCCATCCAGATGTCATGATGTCACATTTTTTACCCTCTGAGCCTGCACAGAGGTGGCGTGTGCGAACGAAGTGCGTGCGTGCGTGCTCACGTTTGCAAACCAGTAGTGAAGGTAAGTAAATTTCACCCCTGCCAAGAACCTGATGGTCACTCTGACTGAGCTCCAGAGCCCCTGTCTGGAGATGGGACAGAGTTCCAGAAAGACAACCATCACTGAAGCCATCCACCAATCTGGGCTTAATGGCAGAATTTACAAAGAGGGAAGCCTCTCCTCAGTGCAAAACACATGAAAGTCCACTTAGAGCTTGCAAAAAAAGCACCTGAAGGACTCTCAGACTGTGAGGAACAAATTCTAAGCGGGCTTTCATGGGTTCTGCACTGAAGAGAGGCTTCCATCTAGCCACTCTTCCATAAAGCCCAGATTGGTGGGCTTATGTCAATGTGATATTTCAGGTTTTTTCTTTTTAATAAATTTACAGACATTTCTAAAATTCTGTTTTCATTTTGTCATTATGGAGTACTAAATGTAGATTAATGAGAAAAAAATGAATGTCAACAATTGTAGAATCAGGCCGTAGCATAACAAAATAGACAAAAGTGAACGGGATCTGAATACTTCCTGAATGCACTGTTTATATTGAAACTTTCTTTTGATTCCTCCACCCCACTTGGATGATGGCAGTTCGCTTGGGCAAAAGGGCCTGAATGGGTTATCATAAGCATGCATCTTAATATTTATTTATTTATTTATTTATTTATTTAATCTAATTTTTATACCACCCTTCTCCCAAAGGACTCAGGGTGGTGTACAGCCAAGAATAAAACAAACAAATATATAAAATTTAAAAAACAATTTAAAAACATATTAAATAATTTGGCCCAGACATCATTAAAAAACAGACAACCCAATTAAAATTAATGTTTAGGCCAGCCCAGCTTGTTGGAACAGCAGCGTCTTGAGGGCATGGCGAAAGGTGCGTAGGTCATGGATCATCTGTATCTCCAGGGGTATTTCATTCAAGAGGGCGGGTGCCCCCACAGAGAAGGCTCTCCCCCTGGGGGTCGCCAGTTGACATTGTTTGACCGATGACACCCCGAGGAGTCCCTCTCTGTGGGAGCATACTGGCCGGTGGGAGGGTATCGGCAGCAGAAGGCGATCTCGTAAATATGGATATGGATAGGATAGTGTGCACTTTTGTGAAATGTAACTCACTTAGAATGTAACTGTATTTTTTAGTTTCACAATCAAGAAAAAAAACCCCACCCTATCCAGTGTCAGTATGAAAAAGAGGGTCTCTTACTACTCAGAGGAGACTCCATCACTTATATACAAGACTGGGCACAATTTTGCATTTAGCCTCGTTTGTTTTTAAAACATTACCTTTTTATAAATCATCATAGTTTTAAAGCATTCGTCTTAAACATAGTTTAAAACAGGTAAGTTACTAACAAAACAATTTTTAAAAGTCATTTTCCTCCTCATGGCTAGGAAGGGAAAGGGGAAGGCACAAGGCAAAAGGAACACCCTCAATTCATTTAACAACCCCCTGCACTGACAAATTTAAAAAAGGAGAGTTAACAAGTGCAGAATTTCCCTATCTCTGCCTGTGTTCAACAGTAAGAGGTTCACACACTTTCCACAGCAGCTAATAATATATGTCTGGAGCCCTCATTGTTAGTCTAAGCAGAGAAATAACGTTAAAAATCAAAAGCAACAGCAAACATATCTCCTTAATATGCCATAACGCTTCCAGCACCCCGGCACCATCGCCCCTGTCATATCCAGTTTGCACGTGTCCTTTCTAGCTTTCATGGTCAGCCTGAACCTGCACCTCGTGGAAGGCTGTCCTGGACCAGACACAATTCTCCGGCAGGAGAGAGAGAGAAAGAAGCAAATAAACAAATTGAGTGGTGTAAAAAAAAAAAAAGAATTGCCTCGCAGGTGCCTGCAGCTGGCGGTTAACACAGACAGTAAGAGGATCAACTCCTTCTCCACTGGCTGGAGGGGGAAAAAAAAATAAAGCTCCTACATTTACTATTCAAAGTTTAGTTAATTTGGATGATAACGGTTAGTTTCTAATCCCATTGTGCAGGACTGAATATACTGAAACCTAACAGCTTTCTGAAAGGATATCTCTCGCAAGCAGAGCAGCACTCGGGAGCGTCCCTGGGCTGGACCGAGCAAGGCCCGCTGCTTCTGAAAACTTTCTCTAAGGATTTGTTTAGTCACCCACCAGGTTGCAGACAAAACAGGTTGCAAACAAAACAGCGAGAAAGAACATTTCTTCTAGCATTCTAGCATTCTTTCTAGCATTTTATCACGAGAGAGGAGCCCCAATTTGCATTTTACCACGAATGCGGTGAAAAGAAAAAGAAAAGAGTTAAAATTTAAGGACATTATGTGGCACTTTCCAAAGTAAAGTAATAATAATAATAAAAGAGATGGACATCAATCTGTTTTAAAGAAAGAGAAGAGAACCTGCAAAGCATGACAATGAAACTAAGAATTTGAACTCGGGAGCACGACGATAGTATTTCCCTGGAATAGGCTCCATTTCCGGAATGACTGGATCTAAATGAAGGCTCTGGCATACCTCTCCAAATTTCTCTGGGTTATTTTTATATGAACTGGCAAACCCACAGTTGTATTTTGGATCTCATTTATTACTCATGCAGTGAATAGATCAAATGAAGTGATTGGGAGGTGCGGGGTGTCTTGGGCAATGAAGTAAGGAGGTGCCACTGCAAGATGAAAGTGGGTCTGGAAATGCGCACGGAAGCTTTGGAGAGGAAAAGGATCCTTCTTCTTCTGTGAATTTCCCTAGATTCCTGTTGGAGTGTTTCCCATATTTCCCTCTTGAGTCTTTCAGAATATATAAAACATCTTTCCCCAACGTCCATTATTTCCCCCTGGACGCCCCCCCTCGAACAAATCTGTTGCCCCCCCCGAATGAGAATCCTTTGCGCTCTCAAGGCAAGAGGCGCGGCTGCCAGAACAGAGGCCCTAGGAAGAAAATTAACAATGCTGTGAAAATATGTTTGCAGAAAATAGACAATTGTTGGATTAGACTATTCAAGTATGAAATAATGCCTTTTTGTGTAAAAACTTCAGCAATGTGCGTGTACAAAAGTTCCCTGTGGCAGTTACTTGCTCCCTTTGTGAGCGCTGCGCTTTGGCGTCTCCACTTGGCGCGTTTCACTCCAAGCCCCTTTAAACGCGATTGTTTCTTTCTTTCTCAAGACATTTACCGGATCAAAACATGCTGTTAATTCGATCAGAAAGCTTTACCCTCTCTAACAATACCACAATAATTTCTCCTGAAGTTTGTTAAATTGACCAAAATTAGGCAAATCAATAGGTGCAGGTGACACCGCATAATGGGCTCTCGGAGCAGCTGCGATTCCTTTATTTTGCCTCTCTTTTCTTTGACCCGCATTATTAAAATTTAGGCCCAATGAAACTATTCACACTTTTCAATGGGACATTTTCCTATAGGATAATAGGCTACAAATTGAGCCTCTCCAAAGGCGGGGGGGGGAGCGAGGCAAACAACACGATGGAGAAATACACACCATAGGAAAAAGGACGGTCGTGTGCCAAAAGTTTGAAGGAGCCTCCCTGGGTCTGCTGAGGGGAGGAGAGAAATTTATAAAGCGGGGAGGGGGGTCTTGTGCCACCCTTCAGTCCCCACACCTGCCGGGGTGCCCCGCCCCGCCACATAAAGCGATGGAAACAAAAAAAAAGAAGTCTCGCTGCCACCTCTCATAAAGATGGACGTGTCACCAAGTCGTGTGAGAAAAGCCTGAGAACAAACGGACCCACTCCGTCTCCAAGGGCTGTTCCTTGAACTGGGCGGAACAGCCTATTAAGGGCTTACTTAATTACTTTAATGACTCTGGACAGGCTTTAAAATGCAGTCGGCGCTTGGACAGGGAAGGGAGGCAGCGGGGGTGGGAGAGGGAGGATCGAGGTGCCTGGGATTTGTAAACAGGCGGTCGTGTGAGAGACCGACCAGGCGTTTGGGGGCTTTGAAGAAGCACGCTGGTGTTTCGCAACCTGCCAGCGCGCCACTGCGCTCCACTTGTTGCTTCTGTACTCCTGCGCTGCCCGTTGCCATGCAAATACTCTTTGGGGGGCCAATCACGTGTCCTTGAAGGCCACGTGGACTGACAAAGCTGATCTGTCCTCCTTCCCTCACCCACCCACGCACCCACCCCTGGTCTGTGGGGAGGTGGGGTGGGGGGGAAATACCCTGTACATACACACATTTTAAGAAAACCTTATCTTTAATGCATGTCTTCTCCTCTAATGCTGCTTTCCCTAATCCTATGGAACCAGGCAGGCCATGAATATCGCCCCCCCTCCCTCGCCTTAGAAATGATCGCTTTATAAATCGCCTCGTGGAAGTTCGGGCTCCACAATCCACCTGGGCCACTTGAGTAGCGACCTCGGGCGCCTCCGGCTAGCTTTCCCCCCCCTCGCGTCCGCTTCTTGCCTCGATGTCTTCAAAACTTAAGGAACGGAAAGTGAGTTGGCGCTTTGGAGCTGCCCCGCGCACTTCAGGCCGAACGCCTGAAGCTTTCTTCTCCGGGAGGGCCTGGTGCCGTTTAACCTCAGCCATTGGCTTTGGGACTTTAAAAGAGGGTGGCTGGATGGGTGGGTGGGTGGCATGCAGACGAGCTACTAGTGAGAACTCTTCGAAAGGAGGCTTTTCACTTTGGGCAGCTCGTGTGAGCCTGTCAGGCCACCGGGTTACCCAGATGTTCAGACGGCCTTGTCATCTCGTCCCGTCGCACTTTCCCCCTGCCCTGCCCTGCCCTGCCTTGCCTTTTTATTTTATTTTATTTTATTTTATTTTATTTATATGCCACTCTTCTCCGGAGACTCAGGGCAGCTTACAATGCCTTAAGCAATAGCCTTCATACTTCTGTATATTTATACAAAGTCAGCTTATTG
>JANHZT010007862.1:0-10322 GCA_032468215.1 Stegonotus admiraltiensis | reverse complement strand
CTATTGCTTAACGCATTGTAAGCCGCCCTGAGTCTCCGGAGAAGGGCGGCATATAAATAAAATCAAAAAAAAAAAAGCCCAATGACAATATGATGAGGTTCTTTCTGTGCTGAAACATTTCATACAATTACAGTTGCATGTGATGGTTCTATCTATCTCTCTCCCTCTCTCCCTCCCTCTCTCTCTCTCTCTCTCTCTCTCTCTCTCTCTCCTCTGTCTATCGTCCTGTCCTGTCCTGTCCTGTCCTGTCCTGTCCTGTCCTGTCTCCTACTGTGTTTCCCTCCTATTCACCCACAACTGGCCTAAGCATGATTTAAGAAATAAAGCACAATGAGCTGGGCAAACCTACCCTACTTTAGAAATAATCATTGCAGATCAGACTGTTTATTTATATCAAACCCAAATCATTTTAAGGTACTGTATAATACTGTTTGGGATTGATGTAGCAAGTTTTTAAATCTCACTGAACTAACACATTAGCTGAAATGAAGCAGTTGTATTTTATATTGATTTTAGCATGAAATATGAATCTTTCCATTTTCAGGGATATTTCCCCTCACTTAGGAAGCCCACCAGGGGTGGGTTCTACTTACCTTTATTACCGGTTTGCAGCGGGGCTGCTCGTGCAGAAGCTTCTGCGCATTTTGATGACGTTGGGGTCGGTGGATGGAGCCTCCCACCGGTTCTATAGAACCGGTGCGAACTGGGGGCAACCCACCACTGATGCACACATATGTATATATAAATACATTTAGAGAGAGGCCAAAACAGAGGCCAGCATAATCTGCTCTATTGTCTTTAGAAAGTCGTGTGAGGGAGGTGCTGGTTTGTATGAGAACCTCCAATAGTGGATATTGATGATATTTCATATATAATGTGTTATCATCTGGTCCCAATCTAACATTGAAGTCTTCCCCTAGTAAGACCCTGGCTTTTTGATGGTCCATGATGAGTTTATTAATGTAGTGTTCCAACTCCATCCATACTGCAGTGGTTTCAGCTTTTCTTAGCGATGGTGGAAGATAAACATTAATTAGTAAAATCAAGACCGAGTCCATCTTGAAAAGAAGGGCCATAGCCACATGTTTTAAAGGGGCAATAAAAGTGGAAACAAATATGTTTCCACCGCCGTTAGTACTCACAGCATCCTCTTGCTATCTTTGTAAAGTCTCACATTTATTTAAGCAATTCATTGGCTGCCTCAATTACTGAAGTTACTTTAGGCAGCGTATTGAAAATAAGGATCAGAAACACAAATACAATGATAAAAGGAAGAGGTATCTCATGTTGGGGTACAACAATGCTATTAAAAAAATAGTGACACAGAGGGGTGATAAATTACACCGCCCAGGACCTGCCAGAAATCACAGCTCTTCTAAATGCCAGCAAGGTCAAAATAGGATAGATTTCTGGGGGTTGCTATTCCACAACTCAGGGGAGCTACAGAGAAGTTCTTCTCTCTGAATGCTTTTTGTGAATGTTAATTTCTGAATGCTTATTGGTTTACTGTCAGTTGTAGTACAGGTAATTTATTCTTGCTCAATTAAAATATATGATCCATAATTAAGCAATACGTTTGCTAATACTTTCAAACAAAACAAGCTTTTGATTTGCTCAAAACTCTTCCATCAGATAAGATATTTCACAAAACAGGACATGGGAAAGCAACTAGAAAAGTTAGATATTAAGGCCATCAATTTTAAATTCAGCACAATGTTATTTCCAGAACCAACTTTCCACAAAATACACTGTCAAATTGTCAATTGTCTGAAGGAATTTGTTGAAAATAATTTATAGCAAATCTTACCTTGTTTGTCAAGACAAATGCTCTCTACACTATGACTATGATGTACAGACTCCTGAACACCTTAGCTATTAGAGATCGCTATCCTCTTCTGATTACTTCTGAATAATTGCAGAATACATGATCTTTACCAAATTTATTTATTTATCATTACATTTGTTTGCTGCCCATCTCTCCATATCTCTCTGCAATCAAATTGGGCCTGAGTGGAGCTACAATCTGATTTATATGAAAGAGAGGCAGGAATACTGGACTTCATTTGATTGTCATTGCAAGGGCTAAAATTGGCAAGGTGGGAACTAAGGTCGGAGAGAATCATCATGTAAACACAGAATGTCAACCTTCAAAACAGAGAAAATAATGGCTAAGGATCCATTAATTCAAAAATACTGATTCTGTATTCTACCTTGGATCTATCAGGCATATATGACTTATTCTATTTGAATGAAAGCTGTTTAATCATATCACAACCTTGAAGCTTCTATAGCTAGCTACTGACTACAGATTCTGAAGAAAGATTTATTGCCAGATGTGGTATGAAGTCAGACAATCACAAAATATACTGCTCAAAAAAATAAAATAAAATAAAGGGAACACAAGCAGAAGACATCCAAGATCTGAAGGCATGAAATAGCCTTATTAAATACTTTGTTCGTTACATACAGTAGTTTATACACTGCCTAAACAACTAAAGGGAACACAAAACTACTGTATGTAACAAAGTATTTAATAAGGCTATTTAATGCATTCAGATCTCGGATGTCTTCTGCATGTGTTCCCTTTATTTTATTGAGCAGTGTATATTGATTGCATAGCAATGCCAAGCATGGGTAGGAATTCTGCATGTGAATGATTAAAGCTAGTAATTTAGTCTGTCTCTCTCTGTCTCTGTTTTTCTCTCTCTCTCTCTCCTCCCTCCCTCTCTTGCCTTCAAGTCACTGTTGTCTGCTGCCAATGGCCTGAACAAGTCTTTCAAGGTTTCTTGATTTCCCTCTGCCTTCTTCCTAGGGCTGAGAGAGAGTGACTGGTCAAGGTCATTTAGCAGGCTTTGTGCCTAAGGTGGCACTACAAACTCGCCTGGTGCCTTAACTGCTACACCAAACTGGTTATCTCATCTGCTGTGCTTTGCCAAAAAAGCCACCATATGCAATGAAGGCCAGTAATGGCCAAAGCCTATGGAAAAGTGTAATGTGAAAGGCAAAATGACTAATTGGTAAAGAGCATGATTTAATGAATGAAATGAAACCATTAAAAAGAGGAAGGATGAAATACAATTAATAAAGACCTCTTCTTGTGAAATTCAGTAGATGATGCAAGAGGCAGAAAAATAAAGAGCTAGATTTAATTCTGGAAGAAAGATAACATGTACAGTATGTCAAAAAGTATGAATTGCTGTCACCTAGGTTGTGCTGAATGCATATGAAAGTTTGCTCCAAAGAATGGTGATAATGGAAGAAGCAGAGATTTAATTTGGAGAGAATTATGCAATGTTATAAATGAATATGATCCAGGAGAAATAAAATCCTATTAGTGGACATTAGTGGACAGCTTAGAATGAGAAAACAGAAAAAGTTATTGGAATATTAAAAACCTTGAAAACAAATAAGCTTGATGACTGATGATTTACCTGATTTTAAAAGGTCTCTTTGTTTCAAATAAGTGGCTTAGATCTATTCATATATGCACATGGCAGAGAATGAATAATTGGTGAAGGATATAAGAATAATGGGGGTTTCTGAGTATGGGGCAATTAATTGATGGTGTTGAGGTTGGGTCTTGGGAAGAAATGAACAAGGAAGAAAAAATAGGTCTTCTCAATCATTATTATGGTCATAGACCAGCACAAATAGGACAATAGAAGCAATAAAAACAGTAAAAAAAAGTATGAACAATAGATTTCATTTGCACACAAACACACACACACACACACACATCCTGGTCACAATTAAAATGAATTACCAGGCTTATATATCTAACTGTAGGCAAAAATACATGAAGCAATTAAAAATGATAATTCAGAACTGGGTGATTTTATCAAAAAATTTTTTAAAAAAGTAAGGCTGAATAAATATAACAGCATACAAGTTAAG
Organism: Stegonotus admiraltiensis; assembly: GCA_032468215.1. Taxonomy (NCBI): domain Eukaryota; kingdom Metazoa; phylum Chordata; class Lepidosauria; order Squamata; family Colubridae; genus Stegonotus; species Stegonotus admiraltiensis. Next base: position 6,428 of record JANHZT010007862.1, on the reverse strand, counting down.
CAAATATAAAATGAATGTATTTAATTAGTGCTATACTCAGTAAGGTAAAGGTAAAGGGTCCCCTTGCACATATGTGCTAACCGTTCCCAACTCTAGGGGGTGGTGTTCATCTCCATTTCAAAGCCGAAGAGCCAGCGTTGTCCGAAGACGAGTCTGTGGTCATGTGGCCGGCATAACTAAACACCAAAGGCGCAAGGAACACTGTTACCTTCCCACCAAAGGTGGGCCCTGTTTTTCTACTTGCATTTTTTATGTGCTTTCGAACTGCTAGGTTGGCAGAAGCTGGGACAAGTAACGGGAGCTCACCCCATTACACGGCACTAGGGATTCAAACTGCTGAGGCCTTTCGATCGACAAGCTCAGCATCTTAGCCACTGAGCCACTGCATCCCTGCTATACTCAGTACACCCTGCCAAATTTTACAAGCAGTCACACAAAATTTTGCTCCATTAGCTGTGATGCAAGGACTATCATACTCTTAACAGATATGCATAAGGTATTATGCTTTTTAACCATTGTTTATGGTTTAATCTGTGGTAAGAAACCAGTGATTTAAAACCAGTCATTTAAAACTAACTCAAAAAATCATAGTTAGAGAAATCATATCTGATCAAGATCATAAATTCAGCAAAGCTGAAGTTTTCTATTCTTGCAGCATAGGGTTGTACTCAAAATTATTTTGAAATAAAACAAAAATGGTATTTCCCTGAAACATGATAAGGCTGTTCTTGAAAATAAGTTAACTAGAAGGGTGAAAAAATATTTCTGCAGAGGGAGGCATTAGCTGTAGTTGGTAATTTTTATCCAATCCTGAGTTTTGATACTTCCATATCAGACTGTATTTTTGTAGCATCCTTATGTTTTTGTATGAAGGTAACTTTACGTTAAGATCTTTTTTAAAAAGAAAGAAATGGAATTTAAGACTCTTGAGCCCAAACCATTTAAAAGCCAAAAGATGCAAGCCAGCCATGTGTGGTAAACTCAACTTATAGTCTTGCAGGGTTAAAGGCGAAAATGTTCAAATTCATCCAAGACCTGAAAAACTTGACATATGAAAGCCTTACATGCATTGCCTATAGAAGGCAGAAAGAAAGGTGTCCTCTAATGAGGTTTTTTTGCGCTTGGGTGAGCGGAAGAAGCCAGCTTCAGAAGAATAACTAGAAGGGGAAAAAAATCAGAGCTTTTGTCCAGAGAAAGGGCAGGCACTTTCCATCCCTTTTCAGGAAACAAGAGAAAAGGCAGCTTTTGGGGAGACTCCATGAGACATGTGGGTTTTAAGAGCAACCCAGCACATACAGAACTAATCAAGCGAAAACAATAATAAAATTAGCCTGACAGTCAGCCAGCAAGTATCTGAAGACTTTATCAAAAAAGAGGAGTGGGGAGGAATGATGGAAGAATTAGAAATGAACAAATACACTCAGTGGGAGCCAAGGATCAAATCTGAAGGTAGCAGTGTGCATGTGTGCATGTATACGTGTTGGGGGGATTAAATTATTTATTCATTGTTAATTTATTTATGTATGTGCAAATGACTTTAGTGGCTGCAGGTGCTAAGAAGCAGTTCTGAAAAGGCTCAGTTTTAGCACTAAGGCTACAATATTGGCCCGTTTTGTTCATTATTTTCCTCAAAGCGATCAAAACATTGACTTTTATGTAGGAAATACTGAGGGGGAAACCATATGTGCTGAGTCAATTGGTGCAGAGCCTAGCAACACAAAGTATTTTACACTAGTATTCAGGAGGTGAATGGAGGGAATGGGGTTTCACAACCAGGAAATTAGCAAATAAATGCTTATGTCAATAAGGAAATGAAAGTAAATAAAAATAAAGCCTACTTTTCTTGAACAAAGATTTGGTAACACACATAACGCACCTTTTATTAAACCAATAAAACTTCATTATATTCAAACAAGTCACTCAGATGTCACCTTTTATAAATGTCACCTTATAAAGGTGACTTGTGTAGGTCTGAAAGATTTACCTAGAGTTGAAAAAGAAGATACATTCATTGGGCATTCTTGGGAGAACAGTTTTGCCTCTTTAAGAAGTAACTGCAACAGTTCAGAAGGTTACCAAGTGCACAAATCAAGAGACCTGCTTCATAATAGATTTGGTGTGGATAAAATGAAGTGTTATTTTACTTCCATCCCATGGTTATAGAGCCTAAATTTGTCACCTCCTGACCCAGGCGAGCATGCCACAGCATGCTCACAGCATGGGGGCTCTGCAGAAGATGTGACCCTAAGGGCAAGGAACATGACATCCCAGCATGGAGGGTTGGGGGCGCAAGGCAAGATATCACATCTTTAAAATATCACTAGCCTCACACATCATGTTAATGCCTTGTCAGGAACGACGTTTTCTCAGTAAAGACAGGAAACTGCAAGAATGATCTGCCAAGACCAGCTTTAAGCACTAAAATGGAATAAAACTGGAAAGAAATGTGTTAACTGGATATAGCTTACTAAGGCAGATCCTAGGCAAGGATGCATTCTATTCTGAAGTGGCAAAGCAGTTCAATGGTCCTGGAGAGGGAAAGCAGTTAAAAGAAATCAAGGGTTTACCAAGACACAATTTTTCTAGACAATTGTCTGTCTTATAAAGTAGAGAAATTACATATTAAACTAATAACAAATGTATGGGCTATGTTTAACTGACTTTTTCATGGAGAGAGGGTTTTTTGTCTTTCTCTGACTTCCCCCTTAAAGTAGCTATCTTTACATATTGAGTAGCCATGGTTTGCTGATCATAATATGTGGCTGTGAAAACTGGAACATTAGGAAGATCAAAAGAAGAAACGTTGGTGCCTTTGAAATGTTCTGAACTTGAGAATACTTTAGACAACAAGAAAAAGGGAAATCAAAATGAACATAGAAAGGATTAATAATGAAACTTAAAGTTTAATATTTTGGATTTGCACTGTAAAGAAAGAGACTTTGGAAAAGACCCTATTTTTTGGTAAAATTTGGTAAAAAGGCAGTAAAAAGAGAGAAACTGTTATTGAAAGACAATTCTACCAAGTCCCAAATATCCTTTGATTCAGGAAATTAAATAATAATGATAACCCATTAATAAAAGTGCAGGATATAAATATGTTAAATATATAAATTAATAAAATAAGGATGGGAATGTTAAGGCATCTACAATTATGACCAAGAATTTCCATTACTGTGAAAGTTTTTGAGTGTTGTGAGTTATTTTTTAATGAGAATAGACAGGGTTGGAATAATTTGGAATAACACATGGGTGGATTGAAGGATATGAAAATAGGAGAGTGTTAAAAGTCTCATAGTGAATAATTTCAAAAAATTGAGTTATAGTAATATTTCAATCAAGAAGATATAATTGAAAAGGGAAACAGGAAGAGCCAACCAGAGATTGCCAGTGGAGTTCAGTGAGAACTTTTTAAGTTTTAACTTTTTAAGAGGGAGTTGTCAAAACTCTGAAACTATGAGGGTTTTTTAAAAAAATGTATACAAATGTTTTAAGCTTAAAAAACACACACAAGCACACACAAACATATATGCACAGAAGGTATATCATGTTTAGGCTGCAAAAAGTGCGATGACTATGAAATGGTACCAATAAACACCAAAACTCTAAATTTAGATCATTGCCTTCTAGCAGTGTCAAGAGCAATATTTCTCAATCTTGACAATTTTAAGATATGTGGATTTCAGTGTGATGGCTGGGGAATTCAGAGAGTTAAAGTCCATGTAGGTCTAGAGTTTTATACTTTAGATATGTTGTCCCTAATACAGGCAGTGTAGAAGCTTATAAAATGGATTCCTGATTTTATCCAGACTTTCTAGTTGTAATCTATATACTTGCTAAAGTTAAGGTCAAATGATTTGGATCAAGGAGAACACCAACTCTCAACTACAGTACTTTTAATACTTGCTATATTTGGTGACAACTTTGGCAGGCTGAAGTGATTGTATCTCAAATTACTCTGTAAAAAAATCCCCCCAAAAAGAGAATATATATTCACCTTGTTTGAAAATCCTGATCATTTTTGCTTTCCTCTTTTCTGGAAAACTAAAAAACACACTGAAAAGCAAACAATATATCTAAGTATGTTTCTGATAGGAGAACAAGGCTAACTATGATATGGATCTTTTTTGACTGTTAAGAGTCTTGAAGAAGAATTATTTAACTGTTTGTCACCTACTTTCTTTTGACTGCATTCTAGTTAATATATATTTTCTCTGTCTTTTTTTGTCAGATGAAGCCAGTGATTTAATAGATAGGAATGTGTGTGTAAACCCAAATACTTAAACAATATCTTTGAGTAATAACTGTCCAGCTGTATTGACTTAAAGTTTGGGTTCATCTGCTAATTTCACTGAACCATACGTTAGATAGGATCTCTTCTATGTACAGTATAGGATCTGGAAAATCTCCCTCTTTTGTACTTTTTTGGGGGAAAAGGCTATTTATATACAAATTTCTTTTGACAGTATGACAAATTTCTTTGAGTAAAGATAGAGATTTTATCGGATAAAATGAATTGAAATAATGAAAAAGTTCTTTAAAAAAACGTTTCTGCTTAAACCCATTTATCTAACTGCATTAGCAAAAAAAAGTGTATTTGTCAGCCTGCTCCTTTACAAAATATTGATGGATGATGCCAAAAGTGATGTATTCCCCTGCAACATTGATGTGACTCAATATTACAGATTCTAGGCTAAAAAGTTCCTTTTTGCAGAATGATGAGCATGTTAAAGAGGAGAGACTACGCCCTCTTCAGTGTTATTCAAATCATTCATAGCTCCTCATTAATTTTATCATGCGTAGAAGATAGTGATGTACTTTTTACATTGTGCTTACAGCTCTCTATGTTACATACAATATGGTCGTTTTCCTTCAAGGGCCCTTTGTTAATTATGTTATTTTTAATTTAAAAGAAAACAATTATACACTAACAGCTCTCTCTTTTTCTACCATGCTTAATATGGTTCAGATTATATAGTGAAAAGTTAAATGGGTAAATTAAACATATAGATATCCACATTGCTTTGGGACTGTTTCAAAGACAATGAATATGTATTTTCGTGCCCCCCCCCCCCAATTGGTATATTGCAAGAGAAACACTGTAATTCAGATGTGTTGCTTGTACGCTATAAAAAGATATTTCAGTTGTGAAGAGAAGGGGCAAGAGATGACATTTGTCATTTATTTAGCAGATAAAGGCTTGCACATAAAGCATCATCTGCTTTTCTGTTAAGGGTTGACTTTGCAACCGGTGAATACAGCTGCTGTGACTGGGGTCAAGTGATATGTCACTCTGTCAGATCACACACAGAGAAAGTGGTTCTTCCCGGATTAGAACCTCACCACATGGTCCTGTGAACAGCTTTCTAAGAAATGTCAGAGCTGTCTGTCCCCTGCTTAAAACCTATGTAAAAGGTCTTGGATATCTCAGTCAAAAGCTATTATCAATATAAAGACAATGCTGATAAATTCTAGGCTGTGGAATTTTAACAGTGGCAAGCTAGATTTTCAGTCTCAGATAAGAAATTCAATCTTAGAAATTGTATAAACATGGAATTATGCCTCAGATTTAATATTAGTCCACAATGCCTAAGCATGGAAGAGAAAATAAGCTGCAGCTGAAAGTAAACTGAGTTCAAACATATAATTTGTGCAGTGACTTTGTGGTCAGAGAATTAGGATGTAATAACCTAACCAAACTCTGTAATTCATTTGAAGTGTTTTCTCAGAATAATGTGGTACTTTATTATAAGTTAAATCTCACAGTGGTTTTTAATTCTATTATTAATGAGCCACTACAAATTGTATGTTTAAGAATGTTTACTCCCTTCACCAAAAAAAGAGAATTTATGGTAAAATATATTGAAATAAGAATTAAGTCATCTAACAAATTCCAGATGACAGGATTCATCTGTCTAGTAATGAATCTTCATTGCTAAAATAAATTGGTTTTATTATGGAAAGAAATGAAATATGGAGTTACTCAAAAGTATAACTACTTAGGTCTGAAGGTAGCCCTATTTTGTTAGTTTTATTTTTGCTTGCGAGTATGTACTCATTCTAACCATAACTCTTCCACTGACAAAAACCAAAAGTTTATAGAATGCTTCATCAAAAACTAGGATCTATATAATTATCTTGCAAATTTTGCATGGAAACATTCATAATTCCTACCATGTTTATGAGTCAGACAGATGTGAGCAACAACTGCCTGTGCGCGCGTGCGCGCACACACACACACACACATCACTTGCATACCCATACAGTAGATACATATTAAATGCATTTTTCTCTTAAACAAAAATATGCATTTCTTGTAAACATTTTTTTAATTTTTTTTGATTTATATGCCATCCTTCTCCAGAGACTCAGGGCGGCTTACAATGCATTAAGCAACAGCCTTCATACTTTTGTATATTTTATACAAAGTC
>JANHZT010007861.1:34637-45701 GCA_032468215.1 Stegonotus admiraltiensis | reverse complement strand
GAACCTCAGTGATTATAAAGGAATTTTGTCTGAGTAAATACAAACAGTTGATTCAGCTGGTTCTATCTGGTTCGGGCAAACCAGTAGTGGTGATTGTGAGAGGCTCCGCCCACCTGCCCAGAGGTAATGCGGTAGCAATGCGCATGCATGGAATGCCATGCGCAAGCATAGAGGAGGCGCATGCGAGCAAAGCGCACTCACATTTGTGAAGGTAAGTGAATCCCACCTCTGGACCTATCTTAACTGGGGCAAACCCGCAACCTTCATTAGAAACCAAAAGAATTTTAGAAACCTATGGTATGATTGTCAGGGATGGAGAAATTATGTTCACCCTTGACACTTGTAGCAATTTGTGGGATCTTCCACATTCTACTTAATATTCAGGTTTTTTAAAAAAATCTCCTGTAAAAAAAGCTTCTGTTTTTCTACCTCATTTTCAGGTTACTTCAGAATGTTAGATATATTTGAGGTTATTTTGTTGTTCCAAGTCAGCAGAGAGGGAGGAGTGCTCACTGTATAATTCAGAACCTTCCTGAGTGCCCTCACTTTCTACTTTGAAGAAGCCTCATGGGAGAATTTCTCTTATAAATGATTTCCTTGGGACTTAATTGAAGTGAGGGTAGCTAGAGAGGTTCCAGGCCATTAGAGAATAGGATTATATAATGAAATAAAGGATACTCAGCTGCAGCACAGTTGCTTTAGTCACCACAAATCTTAGATAAATACAAGGTACCGATAGCCATTGATAAAACATTAGTGCTTTTTTTTTGTTTTATTGAAAAAAATAAATAAAAACAAAGGGACTATATTTTCAATCATTTTGAAGACTAAGAAAGCAAAGCAAAAGAAAATTCAACAAATAAGTTGATTAACCTGGCAGTTACAGAGAATAGCAAAGCAAAGGCCTTATTCCCACCTTGTCTCCAGTGGTAAAGTTAGCTGTAAATACCCCTTTTTATTTGTTCATCCTGATTTAGACAGGTAGTTCTCAACTTACAACAGTTCATTTAGTGACCGTTCAAAGTTACAAGGGGATTGAGAAAAGTGATTTATGACCATTTTTTCACTCTTAGGACCGTTATAGCCTCCCCATAGTCACATGATCAAAATTCAAATGCTTGGCAATTGGTTTATGATGGTGGCACTGTCCCAGGGTCATGTGATCCCATTTTGCAAACTTCTGACAAGCAAAGTTAATGAGGAAGCCAGATTCATTTAACAACCGGGTTACTAACTTAATGACTGCAATGATTCACTTAACAAATGTGGCAAGAAACATCATAAACTCACTTAACAATTGTCTCACTCGGCAACATAAATTTTGGGTTCGGTTGTGGTTGTAAGTCAAGGACTACCTGTAATTCTATCTTGAGGCAAAAGTCCTAAACACTAGTGTCTGTATATACTGCATAGCCCAAATGCAAATTATTCTTATCTTGTTTTCAGCACCGGTTTAAATAGACACATGTGGAGGAGGAAGCTGGGATATTTTCTGTGTTTTTTTAAAAAATACTGTTATTTTTAGCTTTGTTTTTCATTAGTCCTAAATGGAATAATACACCTACACCGGTTTCATAACATTGTATGTACCTCTTCATTTATTCCAAAGCCATGACCAAAAAATAAAAAGGCTTATTTTTCAATATGAAAACATTTACCTAATAGAGGTACCTTAGAGCTTTTAGGAATGGCCTTAATCCCTCCTAAAATCTGAAAAAGGATATTCTAAAAAAAAATAATAAACCAGCAAATTCAAGGTGAAGGCCTTAAATGAGATGATGAGGATAGTTGGAATAGTTTACTATTCTGTAGGTTAGCATGAAGCTGGGCTCTAGTGGAATAGGGGAGCGGTTCAAAGAGGGTGCAAGTGAAAGGTCATAGAACAGGAGTGTCAAACTGGCAGCCCACAGGCTGGATGCATCATGTGCAGGCCATGCCCACCCCATTCCTCAAAGGGGGAAAACGTCGTGATATGTCACATGATGGCAACGTGACACCACAAGTTTGTCACCTGTGACATAGAGTAAGTGTAAAATGTCTGAGAGACATGTTATGCATCAAATATCGACTGGCTACAACTCTTAATTAACCTGCTGCCTTCAGATGAGAGAGAAAGCAGTGACCCATCACCAGAATCGCATTAGGATTGAGTTGCCAAGCTGGTAAACATCTGTACTTCAGATGGGGAAGGGCTCCATCATAACCATCACTACAATTTTTCAGGTCCTCTCTGCATTGTTATTGTTAGTTGAAAAGTCATGTCCGACCCATCGTGACCTGATGGACAACTTTCATCCAGGCCTTCCTGTCCTCTACCATCCCCCAGAGATCATTTAAGCTCCCGCTGACTGCTTCAGTGACTCCATCCATCCACCTCATTCTCTGCCATCCCTTTCTTCTTTTGCCCTCAATCATTCCCAGCATTAGGCTCTTCTCTAGTGAGTCCTTCCTTCTAATTAAGTGGTCAGTTTCATCTTCAGGATCTGGCCTTCTAAAGAGCAGTCAGGGTTGATCTCCTCTAGGACTGGCTGGTTTGATCACCTTGTAGTCCAAGGGACTCACAGGAGTCTTCTCCAGCACCATAGTTCAAAGGCCTCAATTCAATCCTCTCTGCACAGTGTCACTTTTCCTGTTTCCTTTTTTTGTTAACCTCTTCTAGCCTTAAAGAGATAAGAAATCTCTATCAAGATAGCTTGTGTTTCTCCATAAAACCCCATAGATAGCATCCTGCCTTGTCTATACAGATTCTCTTTTGAAAAAAAGAAATAAATTCAGTAGCTTGACCTTCATGGTAGGCTAACATGGCCCTCTGATTGCCCGCACTTTATTCTATACTTCTGTAATGGTGAACCTATGGCACGTGTGCCACAGGTAGCAACCATAGCCATATCAGTGAGCACGAGAGCTCAGCTCTGGTGCACATGCAGGCCCCAGCCAGCTGATTTTTGGGTCTTCTAGGCCCAGCAGATGTAGTGAAACAGGCTGTTTCCTGCCTCCAGAGGGTCTGGGGGGTGGGGAAGACCTGTTTTTCTCTCTCATCTAGCTCCAGGGCCTCTCTAGGAGTCTGGGGAGGGTGAAAGTGGCCTTCCCCCATCACCCAGAGGTCCTCCAGAGGCCAAAAACGACCCATTTGACAACTTCTGGTGGGACTGGAAGGCCCATTTTTTGCTATCCCCAGCCTCCAGGGCCTCTCTAGGAGTCTGGGGAGGGTGAAAACGGCCTTCCCCACCACCCCCAGAGGTCCTCCAGAGGCCAAAAATGGCCCATTTGGCATTTGGAGGACCTCTGGGGAGTGGGGAAGGCCATTTTCACCCTCCCCAGACTCCTAGAGAGGTCCTGGAGCCAGGTGAGAAAGAAAAACTGGTCTACTGGGCCATCGCGTGCCAGGAATGGGGGAGTGGGGGTTGCACATGCTTGCGCAGGGGTGGGGCACATAGTATGATGGGTGCGGGCACGTGCATGACCCCACCACCCCCTTCCTGGCATGTGATGGCAAAAAGGTTAGCCATCACTTCTACACTTGTTCTTCATATAGACCTGATGATTGGGAAGGAGAGTGAAGAAGAGAGTTCACTGACAAGCCTAACAATAGGATAAAAACAGCACTATATACAATACATAGAAAGATCCAACAGAAGCTTATGAATTTTACTGTATGTTGACACAGTGAGTTAAGTAAATATAAGAGTGTAATGCTTGCTAGCCAGGTGAGAGAAGAAGTGACCTGAGGAGTAACCTGTACATGTTTTAGAGGAATTTGTATCTTGGGTCAACTGCTTTACCAAAGCAATGACTGTTCTCCGCTGGAGTTTCAGACAGACTAATGACAGGGTAAAATCCTTTCCTTGTACTTTGAGCAGTAGTAGAGTTCAAAAAGAAAAAGAAAAAGAAATTCTCTACAAATTAGGTGCGATGAAGTTTTACTAATGTACTCTAGCACCGTCTCTTTCTAACTGGATTATAGCAATCAATTGGGATAATGAGTGTATATTAAATAATGCTTCACAATATGCATTTGGTCCTCCTTTGTTCAGGATAGTGCTCTGAAGCTGATTATTTTGCCTGCCTCAATTGGCAGAAGAAAGAAATAGAGGTCACTTCAAATTGCCAAAGTGCAAAAGGTAAGCACTGCTTTAGATCTGCTTGTTGGAAGGGTGGGGGGGAAGCTATTCTTGAAAATGTCTGTCTCTTTAAACTCTCAGCAAAGGGTTTCTGAAGCAACAATGTGACACATCAGATGGGTCAAAACATAAACAAGTACCACATGTAAAGGTAAATCACATTGCAGAAGAAAAATTAAATATCGGGCAAGTTTCTAACGTACGCCTCAGGCCATCTCACTACTTTTACAATACATCTCTGTTACATTATATTTCAATAATTAAAGTGAGCTGGGTTAAATTTGCCCTGCAGGAAAAGAGCATAAAGTTAATCTGTTTGATAGTGCGATATTCTGTAAATCTGTAGACACATAGGCACAGCACTTTTTCAAGGTTGATTTCAGACGGTTTGAGTTTCTTAGCCTTATATAGAAAAATCTATATTCTGATTGATTCTTTGGCAAGCAAAATTACTTGTAATAATCTTTGAGGATGCTTTTTGAATCTTTATTTTTATTTACCTATGGAATCATCCATAGCCATGTCGTTTAATCTTAACAAGGGATTCCAAGGTGTCTAAAAAACTAACGTGTTACAACATAAGAACATTATTTCAGTTCTTCAAATCCCTCTTCTGTTTGGCTCATTGTGCTTCTTATACAAATGTACTGACATCACAGTAACTTCCTTATTTTCATTACCTTCCAGTCAGGATTTCTCTTTTTTATTTCAAGAGGTAGAGATTATAACTCCTTAATTAAATAGCAGCTCATTCAGTGATGGGTTTCAAAAATGTTTACTACCGGTTCTGTGGCTTGGTAGGCATGGCATGGTTTGGTGGGAGTGGCATGGTGGGCGTGGCAGGGGAAGGATACTGTAAAATCTCCATTCCCACCCCACTCCAGGGGAAGGATACTGAAAAATCCCCATTTCCTCCTGATCAGCTGGGACTTGGGAGGCAGAGAATAGATGGGGGCAGGGCCAGTCAGAATTTTTACTACCCGTTCTCCGAACTACTAAAAACTTCCGCTACTGGTTCTCCAGAATTGGTCAGAACCTGTTGAAACCCACCTCTGAGCTCATTGGTGGGGGGTGAGGGGGAAACTGCACTTTTCCTCACAGATTTTGCATATTTTTATTTTGGTGCTTTCATGAGACATCAGAAAATGTACAGTTCTCATTTAAATTCTTGAGCTCATTGCAGATCTTTACATGTGCACTTCAGCAATGATCTCTGTCATCTCTACATTATTTTAACACCTCCCCAGTCCTATAGCTGATACTATGGATGTCTACAGAAGATCGTAGCACTAGTAAAAACCATTTTTAAAGGAACTGATAACCAGACATGTCAATGCTACATACTAGGGACTGAATATCAGGGACTATCTGGGAGCAATTCTCTTGGTTGCTTCCACATTTATGGATATGCTCATTCACTGAACCTGTAATAGGGTCAATCATGGCACCCAATTCATTTTGTATTGAAAGCCCTGGGAGCTTAAACCCACTTCACCCATCTCCTTCTTAGATTTCACAAGATTCCCAAGCTCACTATGAGGTGGTTCCTGAGGTAAAAGGTGAAACAAAAGGAAAGGTACCAAGTCAGATATACCTCTTGAGGGTCATCACTCTGTCTTCAGTATTAGAGGAGAAAATCTAAGTCACACCATAAAATTGTATCTAAAAGTGTGGTGGAAAAATATTGAATCAGCTTATACACTTAAGCAAATTAACTTTACTTATTTCTCCATTTTCATCATCAAGATTGATTCTTTTGTCCACTCTAACTGAATGCCATAAACAAAAACAAGGCCTATGCTACACCTGATTAGCAGCAGGTTAATTTAGGGATATGCTGCATGGCTTTGAAAATTGAGAGATGGCGGAACCCATGGGATTAGTGGATCCCACAACAGAGTGTCATTCACACGACTCAGGATGAGGCCTTTTTCCCCTCATGTCACTCACCTTTGGAACATCCTCCCCTGAGATCAGACTGGTCCCAACCTTGCTGACCTGTTCCAAGACATTAAAAACTTGACATCAAGCTTGTGGCTCTTTGGGTGAGCCTGCTTTACCTGATTTCTTTCAGAACTACTCACAATCGTTAATACCTTTGTTATTTAATATCTAATGTCTAACACATTTCTAAAATGGAACGCACTTAGACATACATAGCTATTTGAGATTCTTACGTTTATATGTATACACAAAAAGAAGTGTGTCTCTAAAGGCTAATTCATTGTGCATTAAGTCAAGGGTAATTATGCAAACTTTTTAAAAAGATATATAAATAAAGATATGTATATTTATTTAGTCCTAATTCTCTCCTTGAAAGCAAAGTGAGTTTCTATTTATCTAAGATACAAATAAGTCAATAATTCAGCACTCATTCAGTACAATAATGCATCATTTGAAGCTTTGATATATACCATTTAAGTATTGCTACTTTTATTTTCATAATATTTTAATTAACATTTTAGAATGTATGTGATCTGGATTCTTTTACATAGTTTTCTACACTTTCTCTCTCCAAAAGGTAATGGTAACATGATGCTATCTCAACCATCACCATCAGTTGTAGAGTTATCATCCCAAAGAATCACAGGTAGGGAGCTAGGGAGAGTTATCCTACTATGACTATATATGTGGCCTGTGTATCTGTGTGTGTGTGTGTTTGTATACCCATTGTGTCCTGTAGAAGATTCAATGTACAGGTAGTCCTCGGTTTACAACAGTTCCTTTAGTGACCGTTCAAAGTTACAACGGCACTGAAAAAAGTGACTTATGACCATTTTTTCACACTTATGAGCATTGCAGCATCCCCATGGTCATGTGATTTACATTCAGATGCATGACATGTGGTTCATAATTATGACGGTCCTGGGGTCCTGTGATCATCTTTTGTGACCTTCAGACAAGCAAAATCAATGGGGAAGCCAGATTCACTTAACAACCATGTTACTGGTTTAACAACTGCAGTGATTCACTTGGCAAGAAAAATTGTAAATTGAAGCAAAACTCACTTAATACCTTTTTCACTTAGTAACATTAATTCTGGGCTCAGTTGTGGTCATAAGCCAAGGACTACCTGTAGTGGTTTTGAGGTTTTCTGGATAGTCGCTTCTTGTATGTGCATGTTCAAACAGCACTTTTACTGGGTCAGCTGGCAATCAGGGTGGCATGTATGCAAAAATGACTTGAAAAGGTTCTTGTAATAGTGTCAAGCTTTCCAAAATGCCCCTTCAAATGCTTTGTAAATGTTTTGTGCAACAACATCTATAAGAGGAGTTAGTCACTTTGTAAATAAATTACAAATATCATGTACTGTATATATAATGTACATGTCTATGATATGCATCAGGACTACAACTCCCAGAACTGCCAACCTACGGAAAGTAAGGAATCCCGTTACAAAATCCATCACCTTCTTCTGCACAAGGGAGAACCTTCACCAAGTTTTCAAGGATTGACCTTGAAACCCAGTCAAATTAGGTTAATCTTTTTTTCCCCAAAAAATGTGATAATAAGAATGGCTAGATAGCTCTGAGGCATCTGAACTTCTAAAAAAAGATTAAGTCAAAATTATGTGCTACATTAGGAGCCCAATGTGGCAAGAGACAATTTATATAAGAAACCCAAATCTGTCAATGCATCACTATAAGAGTGCACACTAGTGATAGATGATTTCAGGGAGGGCGGGGAGTGGTATCTAGACATTTAGTTTTCAAGCATCTGTGCTGTTAAACCACAACAAAAAGAGGATTATCCTAGCATTGTCAGTTCTGATAAGTTTTGATTACTCGTTGGAAAGAGTAGGAGGAATTCCATCCCAATAAGACATCAGCAGAGTCAGAGCTGACAAACTGAACCATCTGTTTGTTCAAAACTCCTTGCCATGTAGCAGCAGGTATGCAGGCTGTGCAGTGCTTATATATAAGAATCTCCGGCTAAGGGACACATACTATTACATTGTTAGAATAGTTGCGAAATTGCGGCAAGCATGGGAGAAAAAACTCCCTGTGACTGCATGAATAAAAGAAAGGCATTTTTGAACAAAACAACTCTAAATTACCCAGTTTGATGGTCACTTCAATAACACATAGAATATTGCACCATGTTGGTGTACTAATGCAGCCTTGTATCTTTTTAACTCATGATTTCCCAAACTTGGGGATTTTAAGACATGAGGGCTTCAATTCCCAGAATTCTCCAGCCAGCCAGGTGGCTGAGGAATTCTGGGAGTTGAAGTCCACACGTCTTAAAGTTCCCAAGCTTGGGAACCACTTTAATTGAATATCAGATTTCTGTTGCTGATGTACCATCTTATCAACTGGCCCAGACACATTACCATATGTGGCCATGTCCCTGTTCTTTAAGATTCTTAATTAAAATAAATAGTGCCCATATCCTCCAGTTCACAATGCAGGCTAACACATATTTCATGACACACACAACTGTATATATGTACTTCTTTGACAGTAAATACTTGTCAGCACAATGGGATTGTGCTGACAAGTACTCAGCTGGGATCATCAGAGAGACTTTTAAAGCATTTTTTTCTGCAACCTCTTCATCGGAAGAGGTGGTTAAAAAAATGCTTTGAAAAGGCTCTGATGATCCCAGCTGAGTTGCCTAATCATCAGATAGGCTTTTAAAAAAATATCTGATGATCAGGCAACTCAGCTGGGATCATCAGAGAGACTTTTAAAGCATTTTTTTTCTGCAACCTCTTCATCGGAAGAGGTGATTTTAAAAATGCTTTGAAAAGTCTCTGATGATCCCAGCTGTGTTGCCTGATCGGCAGAGCCTTTTCAAAGCATTTTTAAACCACCTCTTCAGCGGAAGAGGTTGCAGAAAAAAATGCTTTGAAAAGCCTCTGACAAATCCCAGCTGAGCCGCACGATCATCAGAGGCTTTTTTTACTTTTAAAAGCATTTTTTCGGTGGAAGTTGTAGAAAAAATACTTTTAAAGGTAAAAAAAAAAGCCGCTGATGATTGTGGGCTCAGCTGGGTATGGGGGGGAGGGACTTTTGCTACCAGTTCTCCGAACCTCCAGCTGCCATTGCTACCGGATCGGGCGATCCGGTCCGAACCGGAAGCTTTTCACCCCTGGTTTAAGGGGCTTTATACAGTAAGTTTATGAAACAAAGAATAATACTATTAGTCACTCAAGTTAGGAAATGAAACCCAGAAGATTGACCAAAGCTATACTTTAATGTAGTCTACAGGAACAGAACCTTGGGAAACCTTGTTTTCTCCTCCCTTCCCAGTGAATTTGGATGGAGCCAATCTAAGCTTGTTCTAATGATTTGCTGGGCTTAAAGCATGCTTTTGTTTTTGTAGCTGTTTCTGCATAGTTTCTCCAAGGTCATTTCCATGGCTCCCTTACATATGGGAAATGATGTTTGCTTGCATGTGGTAGTGTTTTGTTTTGTTTTTAAAGTTTCTTATAAAATTTACTCACAGTAAATAGATTAGAAAAAGCTGTTGGGAAAACGCCACCTATGTTAAGAAAAGCTAAGAATGAAAATGAATTTCTTAATCATTAAAATATCTTCAAAAATGCATTAAACTCAAAATAACTGGAATATTATACTGTACTACTAACACAACAAAACAGGCCATTCATTTTTCTCTAGGCCATCACAGCTATCCAAATTACCATTGGCATAAAACTATTGCCCATAGGGGCATTTGCAGGAGTGCTACGGCCCTTCCAGTAAGTGCCCAAATTGTTATTTAGGTATTTTTAAATTTGGTACATTTATATAACTCCCATCTAACATATGTGACTTTTGGCAGGGAAGAAAGTTTTTAAAAAACAGTACAATAATTAAACAAAGCAACCAAAAGCATTAAAAACAGTTGAAGCTGTTTAACCATGTTGGCAAACTGGCATTGGAAAGCATTTTTCACCCAAATCAGGAGCATCCACTTATACAACAAAAGAGTGGATAGGATCTGAAGGACAGGAGATAGAAATTAGAGGACAACATTCATGATTTCCAATGGTTACAAAGTTCAGGAGTTGGTAATCTAGGAGTACATGTAGGAAATTGTCTCTCTTTGTTACAGAAAAAGATAGGAGCATTGGCAAGAGATAATGTGTTTCCCTTGCCTTCTCCTCTCCTCTCCTCTCCTCTCCTCTCCTCTCCTCTCCTCTCCTCTCCTCTCCTCTCCTCTCCTCTCCTCTCCTCTCCCTTCCCCTCTCCCTCCCCTTCCCTAGATAATGTTATCATCAATAAGGTATTTCTAGCTCTCTATTGGGTCTTTAATGCCTCCTAAACAATTTAACTATTAGGAATCATGTCCCTTTCCTCTCATTTTAAAATTCTAACCACCCTGTTTTCATCTTACCAAAAACGGGATTCCATTCTAGTTGGATTCCAATACTCAACAGGTTTTCTTCAACTCAAATAGGCACATCTCTCAGCCCATACCCAACCCTACCAATCGAGGGAGGAAAGAAGAGCTCTATCAGTTATTAAGTGGAAAGAAAAGGGTAGCACAGAAGCACCATACTGTTCTCTTTTATGGAGTTTCCATCAGTAGCCCTGGAGCTCCAGGAAAAAAAAAATTACAAAAGTGTATTTTGATCAGTTAAGGTCAATGGATTTTTGAAGTTAATAAACTAAGCTTGTTAAGCTAAAAAGAAGCTCTCTAACACTGTGGGGACCCAGAAGTGCAGCACAAAGTTTAGAATGACACAGCACAGGCATATGGAGAAAGCATCAGCTTCTTTCCTGCAGGCCCAAAATTGATCAGATCTTCACTACATTACTACGCTGGAGCTTTAGTGTACCAATACACAGATACAGAATAATAGAGTTGGAAGCAGGGGTGAAATCTAAATGTTTTTGCTACCGGTTCTGTGGGCGGGACTTAATTAGTGGGCGGGGCTTGGTGGTAAGGTGACTGGGTGGGCGTGGCCAAGTCAATGTCACTTCTTTGACCTCTT
>JANHZT010007856.1:7875-21785 GCA_032468215.1 Stegonotus admiraltiensis | reverse complement strand
TGGGGTGGGAATGGAGATTTTGCAATATCCTTCCTCCAGGAGTGGGGAGGGAATGGAGATTTTGCAGTATCCTTCCCTGCCACACCCGCCACGCCACACTATGCCCATCAAGCCACGCCCAAAGAACCGGTAGTTAAAAAAAATGAATTTCACCACTGCCTGCACCACAGCCTCACTCTAAAAGCCACTCTTAAATATTGCACATTGAAGAATGAAGCACAGCCAGCATGCAGTGGGGAGGGGGGAGTGGCATTCATGGTTATTTAAAGTTGTATTCTAGAAGAATTAGGTGAACCTAGAACATGGAACTCTTCCAACTCAATAATGGCCATGTTCTAGTAAAAAGCCTGATCAAATGAGACAGGGTTTTTCTTCATTTAAACCAATGGCAACTATGAACTAGATTCTTTTCACAAATTGGTTCATTAATACTTGTGCCACAGTTGTCCTAAAAGCTATGTGAAAGCAGCCTAAAGAAAATGATTAATGAAAGGGAACCAATTATTTATTTGCAATCCTTTTCTAACTGGCAAATTGGGATGCTTTTTAATCCCTCAATTCACTTAGCCTGTTAATGAGCATTGAAATGTTGCTTGTCTGTTTCAAATCCTCTAATCTACCAAGCTTTTTCCCAATGAAGTTGCCAAATTTCTTTTCATATTTCTTCTAAGAATCTTTTGAGTGTGGGTCCTGTGCTCTTCCAGAATCTCCGCTCCCCCGCCCCCCCCAAACCACAGGATCTTTCCTCATGAGGTGATTGTAGTGTAACTCAATCTTTGTTGGACTGACACATCAGGAGATATGTCATATCTGCCATCTGTGGAATAGAAAGCATAGGAACAACAGTGAGAGAGGGTTATCTCTCTAGCTTCAGCTTCTGAGCAGCCATCTGGCATTTGAATGGCCTCTGATTAGAGGCAAAGTGCGGAACTGAGGTGGACCTTGGCCTGATCCAGTAGGACTATTTCTATGATCTTATGCCAGGAATTGCACTTTTCTTGTGTTGCCATATAGTAATCCTACAATTTTCATTGTCAGTACTGTCATCATACAGTAGATGATATGCCTTAGATATAAACTAAGGCAGGTGTTTTCAAACATTTTCAGAATGGGGAAACTCTTAAAAAAATATGGGAGGGAGAAATGATTTGGTAAAGGTAAAATATTCAGTGCATGTTTGCAGCAATTCTTAAGCTCTTTATTTAATTCCCTTGACAACAAATTTGCTCTTTGGACTGGAACTTCAGCAAATGTGAAATAATCAGCCTTATTACACAGGCTGCTCATAGTGTTATAAGATAGTAAAGTTGGCAGGTTCCTAGAACCAATTTGGTCAGCAGCTTCCTCCCCCCTGTCAAAAGCTTCTGCCATATCAGCAAAAATGAAGGCAGCATCTGGAGCAATGAATAACAATAAGCTTACTAGACCCTTTTGATAAATGTGAGAGATTTTCCAAACCTCTTTCCCCTCCTCTTTTTATAAGTTTTAAAGGTAAAGTTAAAAAGCCTATGGAGCAATGGTGGGTTGCTACCGGTTCGCCCCAGATTGGGCAAACCGGTGGCAGCGGCAGGAGGCTCCACCCACCCACCCAGATGCTTCTGCGCATGCGCAGAAACAGCACTCACCCATGAGTGAACTGGTAGCGACAGGTTTTGAAACCCGCCCCTGCAATGGAGATCTCCAAATGCTGTACACTCGCTGTCATTGGGCAAATGTGCATGAAAAATCACACTTTCATGACTGTATATACTGTAAAGATTGAAATTAAATTACTGAATTAGTTTGTTTATTGAATACATTTTAAACCATTTCAAGTTATGTGTTTAAAAACTATCTAGCAGTTTAATTGCCCAGTAATTGCTTTAAGTGGGGCAGCAATGTGGGGATTCCCCTAAACTCACAATTACTGTTGAGTAAACTGGTGGGGGTGGGGTCTATAGCTTAGAAGAGCTACTGTATTGGTCACTATATGGTGTACCATGTGATGCCCCTCCTGAGAAGGAAGCCCTGGTGACAGTAACTCACACCTTTGCCATCTCCCAATTAGATTACTTGAAGAAGCTTTATATGGAGGTGCCTTGGAAAAATACTTAAAAGCTGCAATTGGTCCCAAATGCAGCATGTTGGTGACTGAGAGCTACTATCCAGATCTAACATCTTATGTCAGATATAACACCTGATGTTCTGTTAGTGGCCAGTAGGCTTCTGAGTACAATTGGGTTTTAACCTATAAAGTCCCCTGGGTACTTGCAGGGTTACTTGCTTCAAGTAGATCTTCTCCATCTGCTGCATTTGAATGAAGATGCTATGAGTTCCACCCAGTGGTGGGATTCAGCCAGTTTGCACCACTTCGGGAGAACCGGTTGTTAACTTTCTGAGCAGTTTGGCAAACTGGTTGTTGGAAGAAATCATTAGGGCACAGAACCAGTTGTTAAATTACTTGAATCCCACCACTGGTTCCACCTATATTAGACATTTAGGGTAAAACAAGGAACCGCCTTCAATGTTCCAAACATCACCTTCATTCCTGAATTTGAGTTATTCATACAGGTATTTAGAGGTTAATGCCTACTCATTGGATACCTACGTGTAATGGTTTTAATTACACTGTTGAAGTTATGATGTTATTGGCCATTTAATGTTTTTTTTATTTTAATTCCACAGTGCCACAAGTCCTTATGGAATATGGTGCTATAAAAATGTTGCATGTATGTCTGTATCTGTATGCAGTCTATGTATTTTGCAGATTTGTGATAAGGTTAATGAGAAGAATACGAAGCCTACGCAAATGACTGCACAGTTCTATGATAAATAGGAAATGTCCTTCCAGACCAAAAAAAAACACATTAAAAAACAGAGTTTAGTAATCCACCAGATTTTTTTTTATGTTCACTGATCTCTGCACTGATGCTGCCCAAAGATTTTGCTTTATTAACTTTTGGCTGAAACTTAAGGCTATTTTGAAAGCTGGGTGGTGGCTGGGAGATGGCAAAGCAAGCCAAAACTGAGAAAATGTGGGTTGGAGACATATACCGTACTAACATTTTATCTTCTCCATTAGCAACAGAAAGTATCTTTTGTTCATTTTATCAGGAAAAAGAATGAGAAAGAAATGTTCATGACAACTTTAAATAGGGCCAAATCTGGGAGGCCAAAATCCAGAGGACTACATCATTTACAGTAAATGTTTGCAGTCTAAAGTGGTATCCGTGCTGTAAGATGTATGACTGTGCAACAACAAAGAACAAAAATAAAGAGTAACCACAAATAGCTATAAAAGCTCTTTTATGACTCAGCATTTTGAAGTCTATTTTTCAGTAATGTCCAATCCAACAAGTTGAGCCCCCAGCTCTGTCATGGGCAAAGTGATACAATGTCCTCAAACAGCAGCTTTAGCCTAAATGAGACTTAACTATTCTTTTTGGTATATAGGGTGTAGGTTTATTTGTTTAACAACCACCATCAAATCTGAATTTATAGAACATTTGGGATCACAGAGAAATACATAGAGTCTCATATGTGCAAATCTATGTTCAAGCAAAATGTTTCTAAGGTCTTACATTGCAGCTATCTTCTGTATACAATTTTTTAATTCCCAAATAAATTCCTCCTGAGGAATCTTTAAAGTATCTACATTGGTTGTATTTTGGGTGGAGACCAGAAAATGGAAGTTATAATATGTGCTGTAGGCAGTTTCTCTAGTTCTGGTATCACTTAGCAAACTGGAGGAGTGGGAAAGAGAAAATTACATTGGCCAGATTTTAAGGAGCTAAAAGAAGCCCCTGAAAGTTTTAATACTACAATAAAGATAACTAACAATAATTAGGATTGGTGTAAGAATTAATTAGATTGAGTGTCAGAAGCTCTGAATCAGAAGTGGCTTACCAATAATGTGTTGATAAAGGAAGCTCTCTTGCATCACAGTGACTGTTTCAAATAATAAGTTAGATATGGAAATACAAGATAACCACAAAGGAAATCAGATGACACAAGAACATCATATTCTACAATGTACCATTTTCATCTTTTTATTAATCCTGATTGTTCACCCCTAATTCTGTGCTGTCACTGCTGATTTATTTCCTGTGCAGCTAGGACTACTATGTAAGAGCTGTAACACACTGAATATACATCAGATAGCAGCAAAAGGAATTCTGTATATTCCTGTATATAAATATTTGCTGCAATCTAGAGGTGGCCCAGATGTTTGCAGCCCAAATATGGTAACCTTAAATATGGTAATTTGTGGTAGGCAACCTTTCTCATTTGCTTATCTGGCAGAATGTACTGAATAAGGAGTACCAAATCTATGGGTGCAAAATTCTGAATGACCATTACATTGCAGAATTGATTGATGGATTGATTGATTTCTTTTTGCTACCATCTGTGATCTAGAAGAAACAAGGGAGTATACATTTGAATAATAAATAAAATAAGCCTCTTGGGGTTAATCATGACCAGTTTATAGACATTTTCCAGGAGCAACTCAGAAAAGAAAACAAGCAAAAAAAAAATGAGTGAAGGAACCTTAAGATTTAAACCTGGGCCATTGCCTATACAAAGAAAATGATTTTTAGTTTTTGTAGAAGCTGGGTTTTTTTTCCCTTACTATGATTGTATCTAGAATAAAATATCTTGTCTAATCATATCAGGTTCAGTCCTACAAGCTTGAGATTATTTTGTCCTTGTTTTGAGTCCTGATTTCAAACTTGTGTCCATCGATTTTTTTTGTCCTACATAGAATTCAAACAAGGATTCCTGGCAGAAGTTCACATATCAAACTAGAAGAAAAGCGTGTAAAAGCATTTCTAATATTATGTATTAAATTGTTGAGGCCTGAAATGGTGCTATTGTTTACTCTGCCCCCACATTTATACCAACAGCATCATCACAGACCCCCAACAACCTCAGAGACCAATACAGCTCTCCTTTTACAAAGCTCAAATACAATAGCTTCTGGTCACCTAATCTAGAAATAGAATTATAATATCTTTGTATTTAATTTGTAAGCTTTTCTTCCTTAGTTTTGAGGAAGAGAGGCTTTTAACCAGCTGGTGCTATGACTGAATTTATAGCATATGTATCAGATCATTTCAGCAGATAAATTTTCTAATGTAACCTTTTCATATATTAACCAGCTTCTCCAACTTGATGTCCTACAAGTGAAAAATTATGGAAGGTGTCATGGAATTTATGGACAAGCCAGTAGGTCAGGGAAGTCTTGACCTAGAAGAGACTTCGATGGGCTATGGACCTGCAGCAATCATAGGCAACTTTTCAATAGTTAGCAGCTGCAGCTGAGCTCCTGAACTTCTGGCAGGTTGTAAGTTCTATCCAGGAATAACACATTAGAGATATGGCCATTTTTCAACACACATTTGGGTGGCGTTGAAGACTCCCATGAAATGATATCCATCTGTTACTGGCAGAAAATTTTACTCCATAAAATTTGATATGCTCACAGCCCTTCTCTACCCTTTCCCTATAGCCTCGGTTCTTGGCTTGCTGCTAGATAGGGGTGTTCTAATTTCTGGTGTGTGACTTGCATGAAAGCAAAGGCGTAGCTTTTGCTGACTCCCCCATTTCTGAAAATTGCCGAATGATGGAAAATTCTGCCAATGTTTTAACAGATGGGCACATAGTTACTGCCTCTATTTTAATGGGTAGCTCAGCCATCCCACCAATCAATTGTTCAGCAGGTGTTTTGATACAGGGTCCAGCAAGCCGGGAAATTTCAAAGAGCGTTCAACCAAATCACATTCAAATGAGGTCAACAAAACGGTCAATTGGTGGGTTGGGTAAACGGCCCAGGGAAGTGGGAGAGCTTGCTCAAGGCAGAATTCCCACTTTAACAGGGTACTCGATCCACTGCCAGTTGGTTGTTTGGGAAGCTGAATGGAGCAACTGGTCCACCAGAAGATGCTTTCTGCTGCTTTCTTCAGAAAGGAAAACAAAAAGAATCGTAGCATAAGTATTTTCTCTAGAGGCAATACTACATTTAATCTTAGCCAAAATTCTGATGTAAGCCCTCATCGCCAGTGTTGGTAGTGATATGGACATGTGAACATCTGCCCTATTAAGAGGCTCCCACTCTAAATCACCTCACACCACTGCCTCTACTTTGACTGAGACATGCAGAAAGTTGTCTCTAGGATGGAAATTGCTATCATTCCCATTTTTTAAACAACCCCAAATCCTGAGGAGGGGGGGATTATATGGGTTTTACTTTACTTTTAGCACAGTAGTTTAAGAGTATGTGAAAACAGGAAACAGGAGCCTTCCCAAATTTAGAATAGAATAACAGAGTTGGAAGGGACTTTCTAGGTCATCTAGTCCAACCCTCTGCTCAAGCAGGAGATGCTATACCATTTCTGACAGTCTCTTCTTGAAAGCTTTCAATGATGAAGCTCCCACAACTTCTGAAGGCAAACTGTTCCATTGGTTGATTGTTCTCACTGCCAGAAAATTTCTCATTATTTCTAGGTTGAATCCCTCCTTGATCAGTTTCCATCCATTACTCCATGTCTGGTCTTTCAGGTGCTTTGGAAAAATAGATTGACCCCGCCCCCCTCCACTCTGTGACAGCCCATTAAATATTGGAGCACTGCTCTCTCTGGACCTTCTCTTCATTAGACCAGCCATGCCCAGTTCCTGTAACTGTTCTTCATATGTTTTAGCGTCCAGTCCCCTAATCATCTTTGTTGCTCTTCTCTGCACTCTTTCCAGAGTCTCAATATCTTTTTTATAGTGTGTGTCTTTTTCACTAGGTGTGGTGTTACTAAGGCTTTATAGAGTGGCAATGGTACCTCACATTGACCCGAAATCACACAGCTACCATTTTGCTGCTGAATTTTAACAGTACAATCCCATGATTTGGGAAGTCCAAACTGTGAAGCTGTTGGGGATCAGATCTGACCCACAGACTGTGGGTTGCTTATCCCTGGCCTGGAAAAAAAATATTCAGGGGGACTGCAAGAGGCAGGGTCACTCAAAGACAAAAGTCAATAGAATCTGCAACATGTACATGTTCAGAATAACCCTCACATTTCTTAATGTTGTATGTTGATGCTCATCACCATATTCTGCTTCTAATCATTCAAGATGACAAGTGTTTATAGCGTCTTAAAAAGCAGTGGGAAAATTTTCATCAAAAGCTGCTACCAGCCAAATGCTGAAGGAAGCAGAAGGGTTATTAAAACAATCACTACAATTTCTCCTGTAGTTTTAATTACAGCTAGTCCTCAACTTACAACTACAATTGAGGCCCAAAATTATGCTGCTAGGCAGTTGTTAAGTGAGTTGTGCCTCATTTTACAACCTTCTTTGCCACAGTTATTAAGCAAATCACTGCAGTTGTTAAGGGAATTAGGCAGACATTAAGTGAAGCTGGGTTCCCCCATTGACATTGCTTGTCAGAGCCAGCTGGGAAAGTTACAAATGGGAATCACATGACCCCAGGTAGGGCAATTATCATAAATACATGCTAGTTGCCAAGTGCCCACGTTTTGATCATGTAACCATGGAGATGCTACAACTGTTGTGTGCAAAATGGTCATAAGTCACTTTTTTCAGTGCTGTTATAAGTCCAAATGGTCATGGAACAAATGGTTGTAAGTCGAGAACTAGTACCTCTACTCAGCAAAGGAAAACAAACATCAATCTATTTTCTTATTCTTTCATAGTACTTTGCAACAGTCTGTTATGAATTACCTCGTGGGTCTTCTCACCTGATCATTGCAACCAAAATAGATTTTCATGTGCTTATGAAAGCTCTTAATCCCCATTTGCAAAGCTGCATACCAACCTACGCCATTTGGAATACGAACTAGGTACAATGCCTTCTGCTTTTCCACTCCTGTTTATTTCATTTCAGTCTTCAATTAAGGCAACCAGCTCTTCAGGGTAGGGAATGTCTTTGTTACCAGATGAATCTGCAGGTGTTAAAGTAATTGAATGACTTACCACTTATAATTAGGTCAAACCTGACTAACACCCTCATGACACTTGTTTGCTGATGCTTTTAAAACAAGACAGATGGAGGACCTTATTTCCAGACATGCATTTTGATTCCCCCTCCTCCCTTCCTGGTTCTGTATCGTCTTTTGGAAATGGCAGTGCCTATGATAAGATTTTTCTGTTTTGTGCTAGTTCCAAGTCAACCTGGTAAGTTTTGTTAACAGCTGAGCGTGTTTGATGGGTCAATACTGTATATAAATTAGGAATTCTTTTCATATGGATATTGTAATTAATAGTACAATATTAATTGTACGAAGTATGAATTAAATATAATTAAAAATATTAGGAGAGCCAGGTTGGTCTAGTGGTTAAGGCACCAGGCTAGAAAATGGGAGATTGTGAGTTCTAAACCTGTCTTAACCATGAAAACCAGCTGGATGACCTTGGGTGACTCTGTCTCAGGTCAGTCTACCTCACAGGCTTGTTGTGGGAAAAATAGGAGGAAAAAGCTATACTGGTTATGTTCACTGCCTTGAGTTATTTGTTTAAAAAAAAGAAAACAATGGGATACAAATAAATTAAAATAAAAAATTAGAACATAGTTTTATTATTTTAGAATAATATTTAATCTACTTTTCCATCATTATAGAGCTTATGGGTTTTATTTTTTTTTAAAAAAGAAATAAATGACCATATACAATTGAAATGGAATTAGAACTCTTTCCATTTTAATCCAATATTGTTCTCATTTGTTGTGACCATCTCAGGCCTGTGACAGGTGCATGATGGAGAACAAGAAGATGGCCTTTAGGAGCTCCCTTACTCAGAGGGGAAATAAGAATAGGAGAGAGGGTTAGAAAGGGAGGAGGAGGAGAGGAATGGGGGAAGGGAAGGGGAAGGAGAGGAGGGGAAGGAGAGGAGGAAAGAAGAAAGTAGAAAGGGATAGAAGAAGGAAGGGAAGAGGAGAAGGAGAGGAAAGGTTGTTGTAAAATAAGGGAGAGGGAATGGTAGAAGAGCAACTTTGAACATACCAGTGGTGGGTTGCCCCCAGTTCGCACCGGTCCTATAGAACTGGTAGTAAAACTGGTGGGAGGCTCCGCCCACCAACCCTGACATCATCAAAATGCTTCTGCGCATGCACAGAGGAGTGCACTAGCAAGCAAAGCAAGCGCATGCATGCGGTCCCTCTGTGAACTGGTAGTAAAGGTAAGTAGAACCCACACCTGGAACATACCCTAATATATCCTAATTTGATAGGATGAAGAATGAACTAATATGAAAGTCAAAAGATAATGTGTATGCTTAATAATCGATAAGAGATTGTACATTTAAGTATGTTTATGAGAAATAAAAATAAAAAACTTTTACAAAAAAAAGGGGGGCTCCCTTACTCATGGATCCAGGCACTAGCAAAGGATTGAAGTAAAGTTTACCCCTTTCATCTTTACGACATGTGCCCCAACATCTCAATCTCTGAATCCTCCAAGGGATAATGGCCGTCTTGTGGAGAAGCAGTAAGCTGAAGTACACTGGCAGACAAGATTATAAAGCAGGTTCCGTGGGAGTAATACTCTGAGAGTTGCTAATGGGAAAGTGCTAATGAGTATCAGCCATAAGTCTTAGATAGGCTCCTTTGCCTGGAACAATTTCAGAGCTTACATGGCTGGTTAGTCCAGTTGTTAGAAAATAACTTTGACAATCTCCCCAACCAGTGTGACTATGTAACCATCATAGGTATTGTTTGGGTGGTTCCTATATATATATGCCCCTTGTGCCATGTGTTCAAGTAAACAAAATTATAAATTTATAAAAGTAAATGGGAACTGTAGTCTTTTGTTATCACAGGGAATTAGATCCTCCACTTAGTAGATGTCCTGCGCTGATTCTTGTAGAACTCAAATCTTGTCGAGACACTAAGCCTTGGGCTATATGAACGGGTATGTGTATATGTGAGTAGAGATTTTAGGTCAGAAAGTAAAGGTTGTGAATCTTAATTTGATTCTGTGTGTCCTGAGCCCTTGGATAGAAAAAGGACAATAAAAAGCACCAGTGGTGTAAAAAAAACACCCCTCTTTATAACCCTTAGTTTCACAGCTTTGTGCCTTGTACTTAAAAATCTGGACTTCACAGCATTTGCCTATTCCATTTGCAACTGTTATTACTTTTGATTTGTAATGGATTGAAACTAATTATTCTTTTGCCTAGCAATCTTGTATGAATTGACTTGCGGACTTCTGACTCAGTTGTCACAATTAATTTGTTTCTGAAGTTTTGCACTGCAGATTATTATTGTACCAATTTCATCAGGAAAAAAAATGAATATGTATATTCTTCAAGTAAATGGCAATACATCTGATAAGAGAAAAATGTGTTTCTAATTTCTGTTGGTAGCAAATAGATCTTGGATTCACTGAAAATAAATCACAGCAGCCAGGAAAGTTGGAGACTAGATGAAAGTGTTGGGTCCAGCAATGATTTCAAAAAGAGGGGGCACACCACTGTCTCCTTCAGGGAAGATGCAATCCTTCCTTTACTCAAGGATGCATTCACCATATATCATCTTCTGGGCAACCTTAATTGACCTGGTGAGACACCAATCTAGGACAAATGACCAGGTTAGCAATCTGAAATATGTTGTCCATTCTTTCAGGAGCTACAGGCTTCCAAATAACAGGACAAGACAATGCCTCGGTTAACTCACATGGACTCATCCAGTAGGATTCTAACCCTCAGCAGATCTGAGCAACTTTGTATGATGGGTGATTAGAACATTCCTCACAAAAACTTAGTATACATACCTGTGTCTTCTTCCTCTCCAGCAAAGAGGGAGTCACATTAAATAAGGCCAATGTTTTGCACCTGCAGAGCAATAAGAAAAAGAAATATAAGCAGCCTCCAAAAACAAACAGCTTCAGAGACTCAATTACCAAAAGTTCACTGACAATATTACCTAGTTCGGTAACAAAACATTTGCGAGAAATCAACCCAGCTCAAAGAGCACCAAGAATCCCAGAGGTTAATCCTGAGTTACAACTATTCTCTTCTACAAGTATTGTTAAATAAATAAATTCAAGTATCAAAAGCAGGCTTTGTAACACACCTTCTGGCTAAATCTAAACATTTATTATCTAATGTTGACTTCATGTGGGTTTTTAATTTCTTAGGCTCATTCATCCTCTTTTACAAAAATAGTAAATGTTTACTCTAATTGAAGCTTTCAGTAGGGTCACAGAATTTGATAGTAACTCAGAACAAAATAATATTTCAGGATTTCCCCGCCTTTTATTCAGGGTCAGATACACAAGCAAGCAAGCAAGCAAGCAGTTTTAGTTCCACACTTAGTTTGTTTCCTGACTTACATTCCGTAGCAGAGTTAGCAAGTTATTTATAGCTGGAATGACAACCCATCTTCCTCTTCCCATTTATAGATGAGTATAACCACTTGAATTTCCAAATTGCAGAGTAAGTGAAATTTTCCCTCTACCTAATTTCATATAAGTACTTTCTACTTGAATATATATGCACTGTGAGGATGACTTTCTCTGTTTCTACAGTATATTCTACCTACTTCCTAATTCAGAGTTTAGGAAATGTTTAGAGATGCTGATGGCGATTTTTCCTCTGTGACTCAGACTGTCAGCTGGCTTTTCTTTGGTTGGTAAACCTTTGCTCTTCAATTCTCTTTAATCCCTGGAGATTATTTATGCAACAGAGACTTTGTCCCTTAATTCATCTTCTGCTGTGGGGTCTTCAGGATTTTATCTGAATTTGCCCTGAAACTAACAAGTTTTCAGCAATGTAAACCTGGTCCAACCCAAATTGAGTTTACCAATCCATATTTTTCTAGATTAAACCATAAAGCTTCAAAGCTAGAGCTCTCTAAATATATTGTATTTATGTACTTATTTTATTTATTTATTCAGTTTCTATAACCCTCCCCCCCAACTCAGTCAAATGACTCTGGATGATTTACATTTCTAAAATAATGTAAAAGACATCAGAACAATAAAAACATCCACAAAATAGCAGCAATGAGGATTAATTAAGTGATAGTAAAGCCAAGTAACAGAGCCCTTCACATATTCCGAGTCCCTGGCCTGGGTATATAGTCAAATTTTTTAAAGCTTTTCGAAAAACCAGTTTATTTGCTAGCCGTATACACACTTTTGTTCCAATTTTTTGCTCCTTTCTTATCTCTCTCTTGTGTTTTATGATTCCCCCATCAGGGGCAACCCAATAATCCTTCTTCCTTCTGAGGGAACATTTCCTTATGGGAAATTAAACTATCTCAAATCAGTTCAGTAAATCCTATTTGATACACTTGATGGAAGAGTTCTGAATTTGTAGTCTACTGTCTACTTCCCACTAACTGACCTATTAAAAAATAGGTGGATTAACCTGTAACTAGGAAATCAGCAAGATTTCCTGATACTCTATAAGCTAAATCATAGCAAAATCAAAACTTATTTGGTATTAGGTTGTTAGGCATGGATTTTTTTTTCTTAAAAAGACTTCTCAGTTTGGAAAGACTGAACTAGAACAGGCTCTGAGACATGTTCTTGCTTCAAAGTTAATAATTTGCATAATACTTTGCTAGATCAACTCAGGTATTGATAAAAAGAAAGCCACATACGTTTGTTCCATTTGCGGTCTCTTGACCTTTAACTACAGCTCCCACTTCTCAAGTCTGAAGCAGAAATTCAAAATTTTAAAACCTGGTCTATATCTTGGCTGATGGGGGCATGTGGAGAGGAGAGAGCTCTACAATACAAATGAAGGGAGACTTTTATGGCATCACCGAATTCACTATGTCAGCCAGCATAAAGTGGAAGGGACTAAATCAGTGGTGGAATTCAATTTTTCTTACTACCGGTTCTGTGGGGGTGGCTTGGTGGGCGTGGAAGGGGAAGGATCCTGCAAAATCTCCATTCCCACCCCACGCCAGGGGAAAGATATTGTAAAATCTCCATTCCCACCCCACTCTGGGGCCAGCCAGAGGTGGTACAGTTGTGCTCATAAGTTTACATACCCAGAATTTATGATTTCCTGGCCATTTTTCAGAGAATATGAATGATAACATGAAAACCTTTCTTTCACTCATGGTTAGTGTTTGCCTGAAGCCATTTATTATCAATCAACTGTGTGTACTCTTTTCCAATCAGAATGATAACAGAAACCACCCAAATGACCCTGATCAAAGGTTTACATACCCTGGTGATTGTGGCCTGATAACATGCACACAGGTTGACACAAAGTGGTGTGAATGGCTATTAAAGGTAACCATCCTAATCTGTGATCTGTTTGCAGGTAATTAGTGTGTGTGTATAAAAGGTCAATGACTTTCTGGCCTCCTGACAGACCCTTGCATCCTTCATCCAGTGCTGCACTGACGTTTCTGGATTCTGAGTCATGGGGAAAGCAAAAGAGTTGTCAAAGGATCTGTGGGAAAAGGTAGTTGAACTGTATAAAACAGGAAAGGGATATAAAAAGATACCCAAGGAATTGAGAATGCTAATCAGCAGTGTTCAAATTCTAATCAAGAAGTGGAAAATGAGGGGTTCTGTTGAAACCAAACCACGGTCAGGTAGACCAACTAAACTTTCAGCCACGACTGCCAGGAAAATTGTTCGGGATGCAAAGAAAAACCCACAAATAACTTCAAGTGAAATACAGGACTCTCTGAAAACATGTGGTGTGGCTGTTGCAAGATGCACAATAAGGAGGTACTGGAAGAAAGATGGGCTACATGGTCGAGTCGCCAGAAGAAAGCCATTGCTATGCAAATGCCACAAAGTATCCCGCTTACAATATGCCAAACAGCGCAGAGACAAGCCTCAAACCTTCTGGCACAAAGTCATTTGGAGTGATGAGACCAACATTGAGCTTTTTGGCCACAACCATAAACGCTACATTTGGAGAGGAGTCAACAAGGCCTATGATGAAAAGTACACCAT
>JANHZT010007850.1:0-36135 GCA_032468215.1 Stegonotus admiraltiensis | reverse complement strand
AGATTTGAACTTGCAGTAATTGCAAGCAGCAGATGTTAATAACAGTGTTTTAGTCCACTGTACTACCACGGCTCACAAAAGCAATAAGCTACAGGCTAGCTTTCTGTCTTCTGAAATCCCATTCTGTATAGTCTATGGCCCTGTGTACTATGTGAGCCCAGAAGATGGGGAAAGGGTTGGCTATTTGTTATATAACAAATGTGATGTAAGTGTAAAAATGGATAAGGCATTATTCAAAATTCAAAACTCTTATTCAAAAGATAAGCTCTTGTCATACTTTTGCCACATTTTGCTTTGATATGCATACTTCCATAATTGACATGTAGATTTGGGATCAGCAAAATAAAACAAACAGTTAAGCCTACTGTTCAAATCTGGAGACAGTAAAGCCTCAGATTTACAAGCTAAGATTACAGATATATTTACTTTCGGTATGAGCTGGCTTCTTAGTGATGAAATGGAAATTCTGATCAATATTATTTCATTTACTTAAAGTTCAATTATTTGCTTAAAAACTATGCTGAATGTTTTCTTGTATGCAACACGTTTGTTTTCCTTTTTCCATATATGAAAGCATTTTTTAAAAAAAATGAAATAAAATCCCACCCACCCCATTTATAGATAAAGTAACCATAGGTAAAATGGCATTGTAAACTACTAATGAATTTTTGGTTGGCTTTCAACAACCAAAAATTGTGGCTTATTATGGCATTCAATTGTGGCTGACATGGCAATTAGTGATTTTCAAAAATCAGAACTTTAGTTCCTAGAAGTTTGTTATTAGCAACAAAATGCATTTTGTAAACCAAAATGGTTTTTGGTTCCGGTACAGGGTAAGTCACAAATCTTTTTTACACTGTAATGCATGAAAGATAAAATGGCAGCATGTATGTTTCTTAACTGAACCTTTTTGCTTCGTGCGTCATTTACATAGCCTTATAAATATGAATTTTTGTTTAGAAAACTGAAATTAGACAAGCTTCAAATTCCAGAGATCAAACATTACAATAAATTATGGTTTATGAATTATAAATGGCTCATTCACAGCTAGTTGAAATTTATGCTGAACCATAAACCATGATTTATAAACCACAGTTGTTAAATTCAAACATATTTGCTAAAAGTAAATCAATCACTTTATGGATTAATGCAAGTTGGAAAGTAATTGGTTTTAGAGTTCTTAGCATGCTCTTTAATCATAATACTCCAAACTGAGTTTGTAAAATGTATGAATGCCACAAAAGAGGACTCTTTTAATATAATTTGTACACAGCACGTGTGAATGGCAGGTAAAAATAGTGGGACACTGAATAGCATTTGGCAAAAATGCACAGAAAGTAAATGGGACATCATAATGCAGTGCATGATGGTAATTTCCATGTGTTCTTAAAATTCAGCATTTGATAGTTAGCTTATCTGTATAAACATGAAAACTGAAAATTCTGGTTAGTGCAGTTAGGCCCACCCATTAAATTGCTCTTTATTAAAACTTTTCCCACCAGATGTGTTGAAGTTTTACAAAACTCTTAAACAGCACTTTTATCGTTTCAACATAACTGACAGGCAAGAGAAGGCTGGATTAGAAACTAACACTACATTTTGATAGGGATATTCTTTTCAAAGTTGCTCTTATGGTCTAGATGACCCAGTTAGCATACTAAGGACATTCATTTTCTGTATTCCTACTAACGGGTTTGTATTAGGCCTTTCACTGATTTCTTTTATTTACAAATGCTCCCCTTCCCCATAAGCTTTCCTCATAATTTCACAAAATAGTTCTCAATTTATTTATTGTAACTATTTTCTCTCCCATCTCCCCAAGTTTCTTCAGTTATGTTAACACAGTTCTTGATTCTCAAATTATTTTTGGAATATTTACCAAGTCATGTGATTTCCAGAAGAGGAGACAAAAAATTTCCACTGCATCATTTTTTTTTCTAGTAGTTTTTTTTCCTGTATTTCTTCTTCCGCTTGCGCTATCAAGTCTCTTCCCCTTTCCTTGCAGTGTTGTAATCTGACATAATAAATCTATAGCCAGAAACTCATTTTAGTCACCAGACTTCCAGTTTGTAATAATCACAAGCTTCTCCAGTCTAGTGCCCTCTGTGACATGCTTATCAATTGCAATTACCTTCCCAGTTCACTTAAACGTATGTGTGTATGTGCACACACAGAAATATATGCTTGTATCCTGATTATGAAAAGAGGAAAAATTATTGTAGTCTTGAATTGAATGACAAATGATTATCTTAAGCTTCTTGCCACAAAGGAATCATTAGGATTGGTTTGTAAAATTCTACAAGCAGGTGAAAAATAGGTGTAAAGGAAAAAAGTGAAGAACATTAGTCAGGTCTTAATATATTTGTGTCTGAGCATGTGTAATAAATGTATATCTTAAAACAAAATCTAAACATATCCAGAGACTTGGATTGATCAATAACTTCAGTAAATTCAAAGTATCCTGAGATTTGCAACTATCTGACAAATTATTAAAGGAGAGGGGATACAATAATTTTAAAGTTCAAATCTAAAGAAAAATGGCAATGTCTAAGAGAATTTTACAATTGTTGTCATAACACAACTCTCTAAATAATAACCACTCAGCAGAATCTTATATTAATTTTATTATTTCATGTATAATTTCACAGGGCTATTTTTTGTATTACTGACACTAAAGAAAGGTTTTTTTAATCAAGAAGTGGATACATCATATTATACATATATATGGACTTCAAGAAAATGAAATAAAAAAACCTGGAACCATGATATAGTTAAACTGTATTTTAATTATATATATGTGATAAAGTCTTTGTCTGAATAATTGTTATGACCAAATTGTGTTTACAGACATTTTTAAACTTGCTTTGGAATTTGCTTTTGTCTATTAACTACTGCTAATAACGATGTATGTTAGAACCAATTGTGGCAACTTTCTGAAATATGAGAAAAGAACATTGAAAAAAATATAAACTGCAGCAAGATACAAGATAATTTAGACAGAATCCAAGTTCTGGTAGTTAAGTCACTGTCCCAAACCTTACAAAAAGAGCGGTCAAATATTATTATAAATTAAGGAATTAGATGCAAAATTTATACAATGTGCCTAAAATGAGTATGATTGGACTGAAATAATGCATGGCAAATATCTAGAACTTTGAAAAATAGTATTTATATCCATATTGGCAAGTCATCAAATATGCATTTTTATCCTTGAATTACATCCTGTCAACTGTCTGTTACAAATTCAGAAATTAGGCCATGGTTATGAGCCTTTTCTCCATCATATATGTAACCAGTTTGATACAGATGGCCAAACTCTGGAATGAAAAAAGTAAAACTAAAGAAACTCTCAGTGACCTATTTACAAAAAAAAGTATACAACTTTAATCTGAATAGCTAGGCCCTTATGAGACTTCCTCAGATGTATGGCCAAATACCATTTCTGTCAATCTTTGTTTTACAGGATTTCTATGGGTCTCTCGTATATGAATCATTAAAAGGAATGGAAGGGTAAAGCACATCATCCTAAAACTGGTTTAATTACCCTGTTTTCACAAATGGCATGTCGGTGACCTTTACCAGAAACAACAAGTATGTTCAATAAATTTATTTTCTGCAAACTCAAGTGAAAGACCAAGCACATTCTACAGCAAGCTATTGCAGAATGTTAAAACAAATACAGCACTGGAATATTCCCCATCTCTAAACACATCAATGTTCTATTTTCTAAAAAGCCACATCCACAAACTAAGGCCTAAAAATATTAGGCATTTTTAGCATCGTCAGTTAGTCAGACTCCATGACAGAACACCTCTCATCCTTTTACAGCCCAGTAATGTAGCTCATACAGAAAAAAAACGTAAAATGTGCTTACAGAATATCTACAAAGAAATATGGGAAAATGGGTCAATTCTCTGCACAAAAGTACTATAAAATATCAAGCTTATTTTAGTGAGTGTTAACCCTTAAGCATAGTGGTATTCATATTTTTGCAACCACTACAACTTCTTTCTTCATCCTCTCAGACAAGCCTTGCTATCCACTTAGAAGATGCCAGTTTTACTAAGAGGAATGAGGCTTACCTTTAATGTGTATAGTTATGGTGGTAATGTTAATTTCTTTTGGGTATTCTGAAATAACAGTGTCCAATCTTACAAACCCACAAAAGCATTTGGGATATTAGAAAGCAGGTATAATACAACAAGCAATTATATAGCAAAATCCCTCATTCTCCCAAATCTTGTAAGCTACTTCAAAAAGTAACCTCTTAGCATAAAGCTGGTAGCATAGGGCAATACAGTACTGTAAAGCACACACGAGAAACTGTCCCCATCAATTTAGAATGTTCAATCAGCAAATTAATTCACATACATTTAGCATCTGCATACGTTGCTTAATAAATCAATTATTTAGACCCAAATACTCAAGCCACTTATGGCCATGCAATTCTTTATTTAACATGGTAGTCTCCAGATCTCTTGGATTGTAATTCCCATGATTACTGACCGTCTTTAAAATTTATGGGAATTATAGTTACAAATATCTAAAGGGCATACGGTTGAACAGCTCTGATTTAATATTAAAGCGACAACAAGGCTAAATTTTAGCTGCAAGTTACTTAAACCAGTGCATTTTTGCTTAGTCCTATCAAGTGAAAGTGAAAACATCAGATTCCTAAAATTTAGATGGTTTGTGTCAAAGCTGATTTAGTTCTCAAGGCAGCAACAACAGCAATCCTCAAAGACTCAGCTTCAAGAATTAGAAGGCATTTCCCTCATTATTTAATTTAAAAAACAAAATGCAAAAACGATAACCTTCTTTCAATGCACAGGAAATTGTTTTTTTCCAGGACTCTAAAATTGGTACAGTAAAATAATATATATATCTATATCTATATACACCCCAAAAAAATGATTCAAGACCCTAGAATTTCCAGACACTCAAAACAGTGCATTACAAGACTTTGAGACTACTGTTAATTATGTGTTTTTGTTTTCATTTCAATATTTCAACTTGCAAGGTCAGACTTTTTTTTCATTCATAAGCACAATCTTTTAATTAACTACTTAAAGGATTTTCTTAAAGTACTATGTACTTACAAACAAGTCTCATTTTTTTTTTAAAAAAATAGCAATTATTAGATTTCTCAGCAGATGTGAAAGAAAATCCCAATATATAACAAATAAAAGGCTGTCTTTTTTTTTCTGTGACAGCTTTTGGAAGTATGAATTTTATAACTTTGAAGTGAAAAGGCTAAAGGTATTTAAAAAGTTCCCTGTACTTAATTGTTCTTTAACTAGAAATCATTCAAATAATAATGTATTTTTCAAACAATGGATTTAAAGCCTGTTATGATCCAACACGAGTTGTAGTGGTTCTTTTGTCAGAGAAGAAGCTTTTGAGAAGAAATACCTGCCCAATGCTAACTACAAGTAGAATGATGGCTTCACCTATGGACCAATAAGCCACTCGCGTGTTTAAGTCTTCTGCTCTGCTACGGCCCTGTGCTTCCCTCAGTCGAAAATGTGTCTGATAATCAATGACAGACTTTAGAGCTTCATGAATTGAAACACACGCTGACTCCATCTAGAGACAGAAAAATAGAGTACTGATTAGTAAAACAGACTGGAATCATAATAAAATAGAAATAGAGTCTATGGAAAAACTTTAAATCATATTTTATCATAGCATGTTAAGTAGAGTTTTACAAAAATCAAAAGGATTATGTTCTTCAGAATCACATTATTGTAATACAGCATTAATCTAGTTGCTTGTACATTTGATCAGAATAAAAATAACAAATTCTAAAAGTATTTCTTTAATGAGAGAGTAATCACCAAGTCTTTCTCTCCATACAGAAACTGTTGTCAGTCAGCAACAAGAATGTCAGAACTTGATGCAAACTATATATTGAAAGCTTTTCAATTTGAACTCTAATATTTAGTAATTTTATCACTGACATCCAAAATGAAACATGCATACATATAATGAACTCTATAATCATATGAACCATTTGCTCAACTCTTCTAACCTCTTTCCCCTGAATAACTGAGGAGATTCCTTCCAATCCTCTAAAATGTAGTTTGGAAATGGAATGATATGAGAAAGGATTGAGCCCATCTCTGTACTACTGACAAAAGCTGTTCCACTGATAGAAATACGTTACTTAAGCAGCAGTTTCAAAGTCCCTGATCAACAATGATGGATGCTTTAAGTTGCAGTTAACAGTAACTGGAGGTTTGCGGGTCTTCCTATTGGACAACAGTAAAAACCATATGCTATAGGGAGTGTTTTGCACAATAATAGCCAAGGCTTTGGTTATTCACTTCTTTGTTCCTTCTCAGAGGACAGTTGGTACTAAAGTGCTCCATATTAGAAGCTGCAGAAATCTGATGTTTTCATCTGCCTTCTTATCCTACCTTTCATTCAAGCTAGCACTCTTTATTTCACCTTTCATGTTTGCAAATTGGAAAAAACCCCGAATTGTTTATTGCAATGGAATTTAAAATTCAGAGGTCTTTACAAACTACTCAAGCAATATCAAGTTGAAATTTACAATATTAATAAACAAACGTTTACTTGTGTAAATGAAAAGATGACAAATGCCATCTCAGGAGAATGTCACTTAATTAACTGGCCATATGGTCATGCTATTAGACAAAATAA
Source organism: Stegonotus admiraltiensis (assembly GCA_032468215.1). Taxonomy (NCBI): domain Eukaryota; kingdom Metazoa; phylum Chordata; class Lepidosauria; order Squamata; family Colubridae; genus Stegonotus; species Stegonotus admiraltiensis. The sequence goes on along the minus strand of JANHZT010007850.1, from coordinate 29,469 downwards.
AATTTCTGAAGTTCTAAAAACTGGTTCTGGTATATTTTAGGATGAAGACAGCACATTACTGTGTATTCAGAATTCATCATACCTGAGTGAGTGCAGTGACTCTGTTTTCACTAGGAAAGAGAGGTGGGTCATCTCCAACTTGGAAGTCAAAGTATACTGTTTTGTGTGTGAAAGTTGAAAACTCATTGCTGAAACAAAACTTGTATGTTCCATTTCTAGATGCAGTAAAGGTAAAACTATCATACTGTTTCTTCATTTCTTTATATAGCACAATCCCATCTGGATCTTCTAAGCGACAGTCGACATCATAGTGTCCTCCAGTAATCACCTGTGGAATAAAGAAAACTGGTATTTGGAACACTGATGCTATTCTTATCAGTTAAAGAAGTATCTTTACAAAGCAAATATACTGAACAGCACATTGTTAAAAACTTCAGCAAGGGAAATTAAATATACTGCAATCATAACTAAGTCAAAGGCAACTTAAAACATGTTGTTGCATTTCACATATTTTTGCACCTTGTAGTATCTGTCTGGACCAAATAATAATTGAAAAATAACCATAAAAGTTATCAAGTTAATTTGAAAACACATCACTTAAGGATAACTCTCTATTCCAATTGTGTAACAGTTATTAAAACCATTAAGGCCACATTTTTGAACTTCTTAGTACTATAGATAAAATCCTATCATGTAATATCCAAAACTAGATGTGTGTTTAGTAAAGACTGACACAGGCTTTACATTTTAGCAAAAGAAAAGAGAAGAGGATGACCAGCAAGGTATAGTTTCCATTACAGCACCTGCTAGAAGACATGAAAGACCAAATGGATGACAGATGATCCTGGAAAAATCCTATCTATGGAGTCACTAAGAATTGAAACTGACCTGACAGCATGTAATCAATGAAAAATACAAAAGAAAAGGTGAATGTTAAAACCTGCAGCACTCCTGAAAAAGTTCTCCATTCTCTAAATTGAGGAAGCTTATTCATCTTGTACTTACACGAACATAATCTTTATATATAATCAGCAGATCTTACTAAAAGATAAACTTACATGAATAGAGGGTTCCTTTCCATTTTTGGAAAGCTTTTGGCTTAGTAAGGAGCTATTGTTATGAAAAAATAGGGCAACCTTTGCTATTTCACTAGAATTCATTAACCTTCTTTAAAAATATGATACGAAAAGTCACTAGACCTAGAAAATAATTAAGTGTAAAGGGATCAGCAGCTGGAGGTAAAAACAGACAAGGTTATCTCCATATCAATTATGAGAAGATTTACTACAACTCCATGAAATAGAAACAAAATCCATGCCACTGTAGTTTGTAACAATGCTCTGGTAACACTGAAGATTAAAGTGTTGTGGAGTAATGTTTTATATCAAGTTCAAAATATATTGGACAAGGTTTTTTAAAAACAGATAATGTTCATTAAGTATTTTCTTCATCTTAAGTATACTTAGATGAATGAATACAATTCATTTTATTCTAGAATAGGTTATCCACAAATAATCCATGCTGAAACCAAGAGAATCTATGTCAACATTCATTACCTACTGCTGACAGCTGAACAAGCAGCACCAGTGTTACAAAGCCTGAAATTTAGACACCAGAAACAGTAGCTAGCATTTTTGGAAATCCTGCAAATAAGAGTGCCTTTTAGATTGCTGCAGTTTGGATTTCAAGATAGAGGTGTAGATACAAATTGCTCATAATCATGATGTTCCATTCTATTCGCTGACTCTTCTGGTTTCATAGTCCTTCTCTGAAACAGTCAGTTGGTATTCCTTTCCTATTAGAATGCTGGGTCTAATGAAGGTTATTTTTTCTTACCAAGTCCTAGTCAATTTATTTGCAATTGAATTTCTTCTTACCTGTGGTACTCCCCTTCTCTGAGCTGCACTAAGATTCATATTCTAGGTAGATGGGCGCATGCAAGTCTTTTTCAGTAGCAGAATTACAAAATATGGAACTTTCCAAGGGAAATCTCCATGTTTCACTTTTTGAAGTAGTTAAACAGTCGTATACAATTGAGATTGTAATTTTACATATTTGAGGTTTTAATTTTAATAATGTCATTAAGTTTTATTTTATGGCAGACAGATAGGCGGAATATTTTTCTACTTACCTGGTTAAGAGAAAATGCACTTTAACATGCAATAAATGAATATAAACACTAACAAAGAAATATTATTCATGTATAAAAGGCTAACATTAGATCAATGAATCTCTGCCATATAATCATAGGAAACATTGTGGTCAGTATTTTGGGAAAGTAATAAAAAAAATTAATTCTATTCTCAAAACTCTTATAAATCTCTTGTATCAGAATTTCAGATAAAATTCCCTAATAAGAAACTTAATATCAAGTAATAGCAAAGTTCCCATAAAAATAATGTGATGGCAAGAGGATCAATGTTAGGGAGGCTCCCAAAAAAGGGATCATCCAATTTCAGATAGAAATATGGGAAGCACAGCCAGCATTATTGGCAAGCATTTTATTCCTAGTATTCTACTAGAGGAAATGTTCTTCTCTGCATAAAGAGTCTATTAACAATAAAATAAATGATATCTAGTCAAAATATTGTCTTGAATCCCCACATGTAGGTATCACCAAGAATACCAGCCAATTGTCTACCCAAATACTGTAATAGGTTGAGAAATGCTGGACTGAAAAGAACCTAATTATAAGACATTAAGTCTTTTAACTAATTATAAATGTTATATCCTTGTTTTTCAATATATACCTCAGTAATTTTTATGGTAATATATTTGGTAAAATAATGAATGTACGCTTATATTCAGTTTATGTAGGAATAGAATAAATAGAATAGAATGAATAGAATAGAATAGAATTCTTTATTGGCCAAGTGTGATTGAACGCACAAGGAATTTGTCTTAGGTGATGTTCAGTATCTTGAGTCCTAAAAATATGGTTTCCTGAGATTGCAGCTAATGCTATAGATAAAATTACAGTTTATTTTTATCATCACTCCTTTGTACCAAAATCTGTTAAAGATCTTATTCCATGGAGTCAGTTTTCAAATATTTACTATTTCAATTTGTTTTCCTAAATCTTGATATTATAAAACATTATCTGAAGTCATCCTGTTAAATGACAATAACACTCATACTATTTGGTCCTGACACTAGGACTAAAAGATGGCAGCATAGTTGGGAATAGCATTCAACACCTCACTGAGTAGAAAATGAGGAAGTAGCAAGATAAACTAATGTTGCTAAATCGGATGCCGTTATATCGTTTTTTAAGATCAGTGAAGCCAAACTGATTACATAAAAATAGTACTTCCTCTGTTTCTATTGAACAATGAGATGAATCATCATTCAAGTTGAATAGCAAATAAATATATTCTTCATATTTTAGGCAACATATGGTCCATGCCTTTTAATCTCCATACAGCACAACTCCATTTCAATGTCATATTCTAGAAAGCTAATCATATAATACATTTGTCTACAGAGTTTATAATCTAATTTTTAAAAATAGGAATGTACACAGAATCTTCAATGGAGGTTGATTCAATAAACATCGAATTTTCAATGGAGCTGTTAATGTGATCGCACACAAAAAGTGCTGTTGGCAGAACTGCCTTATTCATTTTCAGAATGAACTTCTTGCTGCTGATATATGCATCTCCTATGTACTGATTGTACATATTGTACATACAATGCAAATTTGAGCTTATACAGCCAATTTATTTTCATTTTCTCCTTTTAAGTGAAATCATACAATTTCACTTTCACACATTGCACAAAACAGACATTTAACAACAGCCTATGCCTGATGGTTTGAAAAAAATAATTATGTCCATAATGCCAATTATGCCAACACACCGGTCACCAGTTTCACCATACTGCTGCAAGCAATAGGTGGCAGCTCCACATACAACTACCAAGATAACACTAGCAAAACAGCCGGAATAGTTTTGTGTGTGTTTAAAACCACACCCAGTACAGGTATACAATAGCACTAGCACTAGCAATTGCACTTAGACTTATTATTACAATATAATACAATAAGAAGGCTCAAAACTAAAAGGTCCATGACACATAGGACACATCAGAAGCCTGGGGGGGGGGGGGCAAGACGACGAATACCTGTACTAAAAGGAAGGTCGGTTAGGTGAGAATTATCATTGGGGCCATGTCTGAACGTGGCACTCGCAATCCTTAAGTGGGTCTTTGCAGTATTTTCTGCTGTTTCCAGACAATCCTCTTCTCCCGCCGCCTTTTCGGTCCTGCACTATTAAAGGGGCCGCTTCCAACCCCTTTTCCTGCCCAACCAACTGAAACCGTGCAAAAGTGTAAGGAGTTTTGCCCTGCGTGTGGAGGGGCGTCCACTTGCCTATGTGGCGCCGCGAAAGGGACGGTGATCTCCTTACCTGAAATTCCAGGGTACACTTGGTGCCCTGCACGATCTCTTCATAGAAGCACTGCTTGGCGTTATCGGGCAATTCGAAGGTGATCTCCGAGGCGCGGACCCACCCGCTGAGCTGCAGCAACAGCAACAGCCCCGCCGCCAACCAGCCTGCGGAGGCACCAGGGCCTTGCCAGCGCCGCAGCGACATCTCCGAGACCGGGGCTCGACCTACAAGCACGGAAGGCGAAGCTGAGGTGGAAGAAGAAATGAGCAAAATGAGCGCCAAGGCGAGAAGGGTCAGATCGCCAGCCCCATCCGCGCAACGGGGAAGGAGGGGCTCCTTGAAGCGGGTGGAGGGGGAAACACCTTTACCTGCCAGGTAGCCCAAGACGCGCCGGCTTTCACCTGCGGCGTGGCCGTACGAGAAAAGGGAGGGCGAAAAACGGAAGAGGTGATCCGGAAGTGAACGGATTCTAGCTTAAAGACGAGAGCGAAGAACTTCCGGGAGGGATCATTTGTAGACGTGGTGTTCACTGAGGAGAGTTAGGCGGCGTTATAGAAAGGAATGGGCGAAAATGAGACAAAGGGGTGGGCGTGGTCTAAGGTACTATTGGTCCTGCGAGGAGAGATGGGCGGCGGGAGCGGGTGGGTGGAAACAAGTGTTGCTAGGTGACAGTGGTTACGAAGCAAGCCGGCTTTCCCTGTTCTTTGGTTAGCTAGCCGGAAGTACCACCCGTTACAGAACCAGAGAATGGTGGGAATGGCTGCCCCCACCCCCAGGTTCGGGTGGCGCCAATTCTGTTGCCTTCCAGTCGCACGCGCGCATGCGCTAACTAGACCAGGGTGATAGATGAGTTTTGGGCTAAAGTTGAATGTTAGTATTGCCAGCCTCAGTTAAGTGTTTATAGCAGTAGCACTGTTAGACTTCTGTACTGCTTCACAGTGCTTTTACAACCCTCTCTAAGCGATTTACAGTCAACATATTGCCCTCAACTATCTGGGTGGTCATTTTACCGACCTCGGAAGGATGGGAGGCTGAGTCAACCTTGAGCCACTGAGACTCGAACTGTCAAATTGCAGGCAGCCGGCAGGCAGTAGCCTGCAGTACTGCATTCTAACCACTGTGCCACCACAGCTCTTAGATGCTGGTTTTGATTTCTTTTGTATTTTGGTCATTTTGATATTTTCTGATTTTTATCGTGCCATGGCTAGAAGGATCAAAGAAAGAAATCCACTTGATGTCAGGATGGAGCCTCTGTTCCGGGGTGAAATCCAGCAGGTTCTGACAGGTTCTGAAGAACCGGTAGCAGAAATTTTGAGTAGTTTGGAGAACCGGCAAATACCACCTCTGGCTAGTCCCAGAGTTGGATGGGAATGGAGATTTTGCAGTATCCTCCTGGAGTGGGGTGGAAATGGAGACTTTGCAGTATCCTTCCCCTGCCACGCCCATTAAACCATGCCCACAGAACCAGTAGTAAAAAACTTTGAATTTCACCACTGCTCTGTTCCTCAGGCCTTCTAGCACTGCTGGGACTTTGATGGCTCACTTGGTCTTTCCCCGAGATCGCATCTTCTCACCCAGCGGTTACATATAGATGGGAGAGAGAAAAGGGGAGAGAGAATCCAGCCCTGCAGCACCTTAATGTACAAGTGACCAGCTGCGGGCATGACCTCTCTCTCCCTCTCAACACTGATTGAAACCGACCACAAATAAAGAACTACATAAAATGATATCTGCCATCAGAGTTCCTTAAGCCAGCCCAATCAAATTCTCTGTTTGATGGCATTGAAACCTAAGGAGAGATCAAGGAACATATAGAGTTATAATCAAAAATTTGTTTTCAAGTTGAATTAAATTTTATGTCATGTTTACTTTTAAATACAAAGTTGTTGGACATCAAAGCACAGTGACAGAACTGACATTTTTCTGGAGAAAGAACTATACTTTCCAATAGGAAGTGTAAGATATCCTTGCACCTGTTACCATCTACAGAACTAATTCAATGTACTCTGTGGGAATGTAAGTTTTAGTAAAATAGTAGAAAAACAGATGGGAAATGAAATTAGATCTTTAAAATGCATTTCATTCTGTTAACTTATTTTCCAAAGTTGTTGAGCATTACACTTTCCCCCCCAAATATGGAAAAACCTAGTCATTACATTTCCAATAATTTTTAGAAAATCACAGTCCATTTTAGCAATCAGCATGTTTGTTTATTCAATTTATGATCATAGACCAAAAAAAATGTACCTTCCAAGTGAAGCATGTTATAAAAAATAGAGAAAAATAACGTAACTAAAATTCTTTTTCAGGGATAGTGTATTTATGTTGCTGGATAAAAATGACTTCTGATCTTAAAAGCAATGTAACAGAGTTTGGCCAGTGCCAAAGATTGAATCTTACTGATCCCACAGCAATAGTTAAACATAGAAACAATCTGTGCCCCTGGAAAGTCTAATAGAGTATAATATACCTATTTCTAATATATTTATACAATATTTATTGTACAATATAACAACTTAAGACTTGAGGATTCCACTGTGTATGACCCACAAGTGTTTAATTGGTCTTTATAAAGATTCTTTTATGTTTTCCTTTCAGGACATCACAGTTTCAGAATGATCTGGAATAAAAAAATATGAAATTAGACATATGTTTCAGACAGCTGTCTGGTTTCATATTAAGAGCAGAGCTGCTGAAAAATGTTATTTGATAAAGAAGAAAAATTGGTTTGACCTTCTATGTCCAATATACACGAACTTTCATTTTGCCTGCCTGATCATACCTTGGAATGTAGAGGGATTCTCAAGATACCTCTAATGAATGAAGTTGCTTTTCTATCATCGCTGTCAAGTTTATGATGCATCACCCAATACAGGCAGTGCTGAAATCCAAATTTTTTTACTACCGATTCTGTGGGCATGGCTTGGTGGGTGTGGTGTGGTGTGGCTTGGTGGGTGTGGCAGGGAAAGGATACTGCAAAATCTCCATTCCCACCCCACTCGGGGGCCAGCCAGAGGTGGTATTTGCCAGTTCTCCGAACTACTCAAAATTTCCACTACTGGTTCTCCGAACTGCTCAAAATTTCCACTACCGGTTCTCCAGAACCTGTCAGAACCCTGTCAGTACAGGGCACTTAATCCAACTGGATAGATTTTTTTTAAAGAAGTAGAAGGAAGATTCCACTAATGAGCTTTATTTTTAGGATTCCAGCTTCTCTTTTCAGACCTGCAATCTGAAATAAATTAGACTGAACTATTTCTAAAAAGACAAAATTGCAGTGCAATTCTATGTAGGTATAGAATTCTATATTGCAATTCTATACAATAAATGGGAGAATACTCTAGCCAAGTAAAACGTTATTGTTCTGGAATCTAAATTCAGCATTCATTAACTTAGAATACAGAATGGTAGAATAATAGTGGAAAGGACCTTGGAGGTCTTCTAGTCCAACTCCATGCTCAAGCAAGAGACCCTATATCATTTCAGACAAGTGGCTGTCCATTTCTTTTTAAAAGCCTCCAGTGATGGAGCACCCACATTTTCTGAAAGCAAGCCAAATAAGGTTTTTAACCAAGTAGGTTAAAAAGTCATAGTTTCTTTTAACTTACTTGGTTTCTGAGTCATAGTCTACCAACAATGTATACATAAATAAAGCATGGTGAATGCTAGACTGAACCTATCACATTGTTCTATGTTTGTCTTTTCCAAGTAAAATTACAGATCCTGACATACAGTAGCTAATTTTCCTAGTGTCTCAACTGGCAAGGTGAAAATAAAAGTTTACCAACTTAACATGAACTAACAGGATTAGGAGAAGACATTGTTCTGCCACTTTATTCCTTCCCAATTCCATTTAGGATTCTGTTGGAAACCACCATTTTAAAAACATTTATCAAGGGTTAGGGTAATCTAGAAATATAGACTGATAGTAAAGTACAATACTAAGTCACAATTACACCATAATTCCCTAGAGGGCGCTCTTGAATAAGAATAGTTTTCCAAAGTAAATTCATTTTAATGTCGAAAGGTACATGCATTTATTTAGTTTTGGAGGAGCAAAATTTCTTAAAATTTAACTGTTAAAAATATCTAGTACAGACTGTCTGATGTAAATTCCTCCTATAGCTGACTTCAATAGGAAACGGAAACATGAAAGTTACAAGGTATTAATACATTTTCTGATTAGGGGGTGAGCTTTTGAAGAACCCATAAAAAGACCATTACTTTATAGTTTTAAAATGGGGAAGTTTAATGTACTAAGAAGTCTATTTCATTTCAAAGACCTGAAAGAAAAAAAAATATTTGCAGCAAACTACCTAATTCTTATATAATTGCTAAATTCCTTCTCCACTCCTCCCAAGTTCTTAGAATAAGGTTTTATTTTAAGCCATTAAGTAAATTCCTAGATTCACTCCAATAAGGATAATTTTGATCCCACTATTTTGGGGTTGCTTTGGAAGTTTTGTGGAGTTGTAAAAGGAATGCTGAATAATCATATTTTGATCATAGGTTGTTTATTGCTATTTCCAGTATATTTATAAAGTAACAGCATGGATAGATAGAATATATAATTACAGGTTATCAAAGAAAATGAAAAGTGGAGTTCTGTGCAAAAACTTGAAATACAAAGAATTATATTGATACAATTGATAGTTGATCTGCTGTTGTGCAAATTAGTTTCTTCTTAGTTGTGAACCTTAATTTATGTCTGAGATACTCATCAAGATGCTTGGATATTATGTTTCTATTTATCCAGAGTGTTTTGATATATCCATCCAACCTAATGCAATCTAAAATTTTATTGCTAAATATCCTAACCCAATCTTCCCTAAACCAGTGTCTTCCATTTTTGCTGCATTATGCTTCTCATAATCTCCAGATAATACAGTATGTCCTCAGGCCATTGTATGTTGGATAACAACATCTAGAGAACACCAGAGTAAGCAACGTTATTCAAAGGCAGGGTAGTATCTGAAGATAATTATACCATTTTTATTTACTTAGCAAATAACAGGCTGGATTTACACATAAAAACACACTAAGTTAAAACCATATGAGCCACATTATAGCTGAGATTACATGGGAAAATAATCTTAAATATTCTAGTTATTAGTTTACACAGACAATTAACTCCTTACATGTACAGTTGTTAATGATATATTTGCCAAACAAAACTGAAATATAAACATGTTAAGTGGATAAAAGTTACAGTGGGAGTGGATAAAAGTTACACAGTGTTAAGTGGATAAAAGTTACACTGACTGCAATACGCAGAACAATTTAAAAGCAATACCTGCTCCTCTATTAAAGGTTCAAAATCCCAGATTTGGGATTTGTATCTCGGGGCCTATCTTTAGATGCACCTAATCACAGGACAAAAAGGAAACTTATTTTTCTGCAATGGGGCCATCTATGGAGGAAATAAAAAAACAAAAAGGACACTACTGTATGGTGGCCATGACTTTGGGATGGGAGCTCCAGTCCTTTGGCCATAGACATCTTCTTGATTTTTTTTTTACTTCTCTGTTACCTTGCCTGTTGCTGTAATGTTACCAGGCCTTTTCAGAGGATACCCAAAGAAGATGAGCGTTTCCTAGCTTTAGATTCATTGGGAAAGCTTCATATCCTCACTGAAGAGCAGTGAAGCAAGAGAGTACTTAATTGACCTCTCTGTTAAATAATTATTTAATCGATTTGTACTCAGAGGACCCAGTAGCTGTGGCCAAAAGGAATTGGCCCAAGTCCAAAATAAAGTTTGCTTTTCTTGTTATTACTTGTTCTTAAAGCTGAGAGATTTAAAATCTTTCCTTTTTGTGCTTAGAAGGCTATTCTCTGGAGCTTAGAAAGTGCTAGAAAAGGTCTTATTTATAAGGAAGTTCTTCAACTTTTACAAATGTGCTTAAGGAACAAACAAGAGCCAGAAATCCATTGTTGCAGCTAATATTTCTCACCTTTAGGAGTAGGAGAAAGACTATTTTGTTTCCACATTTGAAAGAATTAATATTGAATTCTAGTTGTATGCAATTAGTAAGTTAAAATACTATACAGAAATAAGTGATGCACAATTTGAACGGTTTCATTCTAACCTAGATATTCCCTTATTAACAATTAACTGTTCAAGTATTTCCATATCTTTTAAGCATGCCTACAGTATTAAGTTCCCTATCTAAATATTTTCCTTTAATTTCCCTAATTTCTAAAGCACATCAGGCCTCAATATAACCTACATGTTAGAATAGCAAATTAAGCATCATTAGAGGCAGCAAAAACGCAGGTACTTGCTATTTAATTCAATAACTTAGTTTTTTCTTCTTTTTCAAAAATTATTACTGCTCTATTCTTTTTCAAAGTTTCACTCAAGGAAGGCATTCACAAAAGTGCTTGCTTTCTCTTTCTCTCCTTTGTCCCTGAGCCACATTTTCATGTAATTAATGAAATTAACAATAATGCAATCTGATGTTTCAAATAGCTGTAATAGCATCTTTCACTTTCAAACAGTAGGTTTGAACTATAGACATTTTGCTAAATTTATTTATTTGTATCCCAGCTTTATTATTGATACAAATAACCCAAGGTGATGAACATACACCACACACCACACACTCTTCCTATTTTCCCCACAACATTCCTGTGGGGTGAGTTGGGCTGAGAGAGAGTGACTGGTCCAAAGTCACCCAGCTGGTTTTCATGGCTAAGGCAGGACTTGAAGAGCTGGCTTGCTATCTCTCCTGAAAAAAACTCACATATCTGCTAGTTTTTTGTTTTTCTTCTGCAAGATTCAACTCAATCCAAATTTTGACAGCTCTCAGCTTAACTTTTAATTCTCCAACTGCAATGCAACAGGGAAAGAGTCAAAAGTAAGCATTGTCCTGCACATCTTTCATTGGTTTATTCATTTAGCAGAAGCCCTTGTTAGAGGACACTCTGGGACTTATGTAGAGTTCTGAAAGAACACCAAGTAGCAGCAGGTTCCATTAAAAAAAATGCTCACATTGTAATGTTGTTGTCTTGAATTCAGAATTTATGGCAATGAAGACATTCATTGTATTTTAAGTAACAGGTAGATATATTTAATAACATACATGTTAGGAAAGCCTATTTAATCTACATGTTGAAGAGAAAGTGAGAAGAAAGACGAGAGAAAGTGAAAACTCCTGTTTTGTCTCTTGACACCAAGGTGCATTTAAATAACAAAAGGCCAGTTGAAAAATCAACACAGAAACAACTTGTGAAGACCCTTCTTATCTCTCTATTCTGTTTGGGAATGGTCCCAGAGCCTCAGAGGTGCAAAGAGATAATGTAACCTCCAACTCCTTTGGGATTCTTGAGTATACAAGCCATTAATGAAAAGGAATTGAGGAAAAATAAGCCTTTAAACCAGGGGTGTCAAATTCAATTTCATTGAGGGCCACATCAGCATCATGGCTGCCCTCAAAGTGCCACTTGCATGTAAGACTATGATGACTTACAGCAGCCAGATGGGCATGGTAAGCATGGTTGTGTAGTCACAACCAGGTTGCCAAGAGTAGGTGTGTGTGGCTGGGTCAACGCTGCTCACTGGGCGTAGCTGACTCAGGATAGATGGGTCGGGACAGAACAAATGACATGAGCTAAATTGTTAGGCAGGACTATTATTTAAATGAGATGCCACTAGGAAATATCAGGGATGTAACTGCCTGTCGCAGATCACTTTTGTATCATTGCCAATGACATGTCTATATATTCACCAGGAACCTTTATCCCAGGGGTGGGGAACGATGGCCCGCTTTATGACTTGTGGACTTCAACTCCCAGAATTCCTGAGCCAGCATCATTCCCCACCCCTTGCTTTATCCTTACATCCTTTAAAATTAATTCCCAACATGTTTTCATATCCTAGGCCATTACCAAGGATAAATATTGCATAAAGACATACAGGTAGTCCTCAATTTATGACTGATTACTAAGTGATTATTCAAAATTATGAAGGATCTCCCCGGAACTACTTATGACTGGTTCGGAAGTTCTGACAGCTTCCCCATCACACGATCGCATTTTGGGTATTTGATAACCCAAATTGCAGAATCTCACAGTCACATGGCTGCAATAGTTTTGGCATTTTTTGCTGGAAACTTGACTTTACTTCTGGTTTCCAACAAAAAAAATGTACATGGAGTATAATGGGTTTATTTAATGACCAATGTTTGCTTAACAACTGCAGCATTTGCTTAACAAGTGCTACAAAAAAGGTCATAAAATCAGTCAGGGCCACATGGTAACTTAGTTAATGACCACCATAACTTACAACCATAATTTGGGTATCAATTATGGTTGTAAATCAAGGACTACCTGTATTTTAGGAGATTAAATAATATGGAAATATGAACACTTTCTAAGCTTCATAGAGTTCTCTGAAACTCAACCCATCTGGGATGTCGGTTCTGGAGAAAATCCACTTTCTTTACACCGTCAAAACATCTTAATTTTTCTAGAATTGCATATAGACCTACAAAATCTTAACAGCAGATTTTAAATTGAGGCGTGCAAGCAAACATAGCAACTGCTAATATTCTACCCATGTGCAGAAATGATAGTTGATTCACTGGATTTTCTCAGTCTATCGCTGGAGATCAGTTGAATTTATCCTGTACCAGGATGTGTGTCTTGTGGCAGGAATATTTTGTTTAGTGGTATATGGGACTCTATTGTCAGGGATTATTTATTAAGCTGTTGTTGAACCGGAAACTGGCAGCTGAAGGCAAAGCCAGCTTGCAGGGAAGTGAGAGGCTTGACAATGCTGGTGCTAGTGGGCAAGGGCAGTCGTGTAAGGGTGTGGTGGAGAAGCCCAGTGTGCTGCAGAGGTGGAAGGAATCAAAAGCTCCAAGCACCGAGGGCCACCTCTTCTGCTTCGCTCTGGCCATTTCGGGTGCCAAGAAGTGGCACATTACTTGGCACTGCATCCACAGCTCCATCTCTTCAGCCTCAGCCACAGAGGTCCTGCTGGACAGGGCTGCTGGTGGTGATGGTGGTGCCGCCACTGCTGTGAGGCAAGACAGGGGGCAGGGCAGGGCCGAGCACAGCTTATTGCCATGGGCTCACATCTAGATGGCCAAAGAGTGGCCAAAGGGCCAATGAGCTGCAGCGGCTGCTGGGCATTGCCAGCCTCCCTGCGCTCACCGCCTCCTGTGCGCACGCCCAGGAGGAGTTCCTGGCTGGGATGGGGTTGGCCAGGGCCAAGGAGGCAGGGGTTGGCCCCCCACCATCTCGAAGGCGGCCCTGTGGGCCAGATCTATCCACATCGCCCATGGGCCTTGAGTTTGACATGTCTGCTTTAAATAATTCATTCAGTTCTCAATTTACTCAAGGTACCCCCTTTATTTATGTGTGTTGTTTGGCTTGTCTAATTCTGATTTTCAGTATTAAATGTATATTATGATTTGTAAAACATAGTTGATGAAAACCAAGCTAAATGTAGCCTATTTAATAAACCATGGATACACACGCCATATTTTAATATGATGCATGAACTAACTTATATGTATATGACAGGAATTTCTAGAACTCCAGGAGAAAATTTTATTATATTTCATTAGTAAATCCATTCCCGCCCATTATGAATGAGCCAGCATCATTCCCCACCCCTGCTTTATCCTTACATCTTTTAAAATTAATTACCAACATGTTTTCATATTCATAGGCCATTACCAAGAGCAAATATTTAGCTGTACTGTGTTGCACTTCCAGTCCCATTGTGTCACTTTTCCAGGAACTCTTATCCTGCATATCGTGAGGAAAGCAACAATAGAGTGTAAGCAGAAATATTGGCAGAAAATTATTAGGACCGTCAATGCACAGATGCGGCATCTTCCTCAAGTATTCTGCAACCCATATATATACTTCAGGGGTGCTTTCGTTGCTAGTTGAATTCCAGCTTCTTTCAATCCCAGTCATAGTTAGTGGTGACAGGATGAGGGATACAGAAGTTACGTTTTCCTACAACTGCTATCCTTACTCATATATCGGGCATGCATGCATCTGAGTAAATGAACACATTTTGTATCTCTGCTACCAAATCACATTGTATCTTCTCCAGAATTAAAAGACAGTTAATCAAAGATACATAATAATTTTGCATTGAAACTAATTTTCTGTGATTTCCTTTTATGTTGACTTCAAATAGATTATCTTAGATCACTAAATTCAAATGAACCCAGCCCACATAGTTCTGGAGGGGAAATTCCAACTGGTTTTGTTTTGTGTTCCAGATAGGAAAATCTACACGTATTGACATCTCTCCCTACACCAGAGTACATATTAAACATTTGGGGGTGGGAGGTGGGAGGGCCATACCAAACTCAGAATTGATAGAACAATGTGTTAAGGAACTATATAGAACTTTGGCATAGATCTTGGACAGAAACCAAGGTGTGTTCTCTACCTTTTTCCTTCCAATCCCCTGAGGCTTGTGGCAGATGTTGGAAGAGGCCCATCACTGCAAGTATTCACAAAAGCTCCTGTGACAATTCAACAAATACTTCTGTTTGCTATCCTATTATAAAACTGCACACCAAGTTAATGTGTTGATATGACAAGTAGTACAAAATGAAAAAAAAATTGTTCGGTAAATATAAAAAAACTTTCCATTTCTGAGGCATCTGCCATGAGAGCTGCAAGTTTGTATACACCTATGAAGCTCCATTGAATGAAAGGCAATACTATATTATTCTTCGGCAGTGTTTTTAAGAGGTACATTGCATTTGAGTTGTCAAACTTTTCATTTCATTAAAAAGCAGCTTTTAGAATAATTTTGAACATTAAAGACAGGAGCATGCCAACCAATGGAAAAACAAGCCTTCAAAATGTCAGCCAATGATCATAAGCAGATTGCATGTTTTAACCTTGGAAAGGTTACACCCTGGCAGAACAAACAATTTTTTCCCAGGCTTGTGAGAAAAAATAATGTTAAAGAATGAGCAAATGAACAGAGTGTACATGCTCTATCTATGCTGTCCTGGATTAGGCTTTTAATTTTTTGTAGATGTGAGGGAGGGAAGGCCCACTCCTAGATTTCAGGCACTACACTATAAATTTCCAACTGTGCCAAGGACATAAGAAATTGGGATAAATGAGCATTTTTTCCATTCCAAATGTCACCTTTTTTATACAATAAACTCTTGTATAGTTTTACATTGGGTCGCTTTCAATTTCTGATGTCCAAAGATGTGGACATGCTGCTTGGAGTAGTACCATTTACCACTTGTACTGTAGCTTCACAGTGTGGCTTATAATTACTCTGCATGAGATTACCGTATCTGTAATGCCTTCATTAAATTTATAAATGTGAGATGGCAGGATGCTTTGTTTAAAGGAGACAATTTTTAGACCTTAAGAATCCTCTTAAGGATTGCTCAGGTAAAGGCAATTTTTAGCTACCTATCATGTTGGGTAAATTGAATGAAATAGAGAGGCCTTCTCAGCTGTTGGCAATCCTAAAGGAAGCAAGTAATCCTGATCCATTTCAAATTGGTTTCAAATAAAGATAAGCAACATTCCCTTAATCACTCTGGTGGATGATTTCCGCCTGGAGATTGACAGAAGGCGCATGATTCTGTTGTTTCTTTTTGACCTCTCAGGAGCTTTTGATATCATCATCCATGTTATCCTTCTTCCTTCCCCAAGAGATTTAGGAATAGGAGTCACAGCTTTGCAAGGAATAGATTTAAGATAGTGTTGCTTGAAGACAGTTGCTATTCAAAATGGGAATTATGGTAAGGTGTCCTCCAACATTTTTCATTACTTACATGAATTTCCTGGTGGTTAATCTGGAGTGCTAAGTGTATGCTGGTGACACCAGATCTATTTGTAACATTTCCAAAAAATAATATGGCTCCTGCAGTCATAAAAGGCTGAATGAGGAATAATAAATTGAAACTGAATCCAGACAAGTTGGAAGAGCTCATTCTGAGAGGACACTGTTCCAAAAGGTGGTACAATTATAGAACAATAATCCCAGAAGGAGCAGGTACGTAGTTTGGAGATACTTCTAAACCCCTGTCGTTCTTTGGTTTCCTAGAATAAGGAACTTATTAGGAGCACCATCTATAAGTTTCAATTGATATACCAGCTGCACAATCCAGGAACCTTCAGGCTTAAACATCATAATGCTAATAGGGCCTTTTGTTTTATTTTCAAGCATTTCTGTCAGTGCAAAACTTGGCAATCAGGTTGGTCTTGCAGAAAAATGCACAGAGGTCATATTAAATCTATGCTTAAAGCTCTATCATAACTGTCAGTGGCTCTCAGGGCAAAATGCAAGGGCTGATCACTATCATGTACAGCTTAAATCCTGGCTATATGACAGAATTCCAACTTCTCTATACCGTAAATGTCCACCTTTACTGAGATCGTCTGAAAAGAACTGGTGCCTGCTGGTCTGGTGTTAATTTTGGATTAAGCCTTCTCCCAGCTCTTGGCAAATTGCTCTTTAGGAATGTTAGCTAGAAATTTTGAAAAGGTCCTTAAACACATATTTGGTAGGCCTCACAACTTTTTTTCATTTTTAAAGGGTCCTTAAAGATATCTCTCTTGCATAGCATTGATGGACTTTAGTAGTCAGTGATGTATCAAATGAAATAAATAAGCTATAATAAATAAGTTTATTTGATTAATGATTCTGTAATTTCTGACTAAGCATAGAAATTCATTTCCCCCTGCACATATGTTATGATTGAGAAAATAGGTAGGTAAAATGAGGACCCGGATTGTGGGGGCAATAAGTTGACTTTGTATAAAAAAGAACACCACTTAGGGGGGGCCGAAAGCAGTGGTGGGATTCAGCCAGTTCGCACCACTTCGGGAGAACTGGTTGTTAACTTTCTGAGCAGTTTGGCAAACTAGTTGTTGGAAGAAATCATTAGGACAGAGAACCGGTTGTTAAATTATTTGAATCCCACCATTGGCTGAAAGCCCTACTAAGCAGGTATATACAAAAGTATGAAGGGTATTGCTTAACACATTGTAGCCGCCCAGAGTCTCCGGAGAAAGGCGGCATATAAATCGAACAAACAAACAAACAAACAAACAAATAAATAAATAAAATGGAAACAGAGTAAAGCAAAAAAGTGTCAGATGATGCCAACATTAATGAAACTATTGTTTCTCTGATGTTTACCAACTGTGCCTAATGGAAAGTTAAGGTATTGGTTTCAATTACATTACATTTTTTCACATTCAAACCTTCTAGTGGGAATTTATTGGTCAAAAAATTATACGTCAGGTGTCTTAGTTTTGGGAATGTCACTGTTATGGGAAGAATTATCATGCAACATTCCTCATGTGAATAACTTCCTATATGCTGTTTAACCACTGGGATGATTTTTCAAAAATTCTAGCTATCATTCCTAAATCTCTAGCACATGCCTGAAATATATTTCAGCCATTCTTGGAATAATTCTATATTTCCTACATACCTCATCTTGAAGGTGGCCATGGCAGTTTGATAGGCTTTGCCAAGGAACAAAACTTTTTTTCTTTTATACATAACCAGGAAAAAAAATAATGTATTACAGTTAAAATTATTATGCAATTAAACTGTATTACAATTTTAAAGGATACTGTTCCAGGGTACTGTTTTAGATTACATATAGAAAGCAAGCTGAATGTAAAGGCAGGAAAGGCAGGATTTTGGACCCTAACAATGTTGCATTATGTTTCCTTAAAGGACTGACATTATTGAAAAGCAAAGTATGATAAATAAAATATTTCCTGTGAGGGTTTTTTTAAAACTTCTGACAAATGATCACAAATTCCCTTTGTTTCACACATGCAGCCAAATCTTTATCTACAACTTGATTTATTAAGATCACTTATGTCTCTATCGGAACGCTGCCATTCTGGAGACAGGTGGGGTGGGGGAAAGGTACTGGGGGTGGAATGGTTTGCATACTTTTGCTTTGCTGTAACTGCTTGGGAATTGAGGGAGGAGAAATGGCCATCTGCACTGACACCCTCTCTGCTGGTTCCAGACAGGTTTTCAAGATTCTTGGTGTCCCGAGGATGACCTCTTCTCACCATCCAGCCTCAGAGATTCTCACAAAACCTTTGTGCAAGTAGGATCCCATGCTTATGAGCTCCATCTAGGAAAGATCCAAAGGATGTGGACTCCTACACAATCCTTCTCTATACTGGCCTCCTTGTTATAGACGACTTTAACTCCAAAATGGGCATTAGGCTTTCACGTTGTTTTCCATAAAATGGTTTGTTTCATGTAGGTATATAGTAATTGGTTTTTGTGTGTCAGTGTTTGTCTTTTGAGTCAGTTGCCTGGACTACTCAGTTTTCTTGGCAGCATTTTGGGAAGAGGATTATCTTTTCCTTCTTCTTAAATCTGAGAGTGAAAGAGCCTTTGTGCCTAAGGCAGAAATCACAGACTTCTGGTTTGCAACTTTGTGTCTTAACCGCTATACCAAACTCGTTCTTGATTGACTCTTACAATATTATTTTATGATTATATGGTGTTCGAGCTGCCATACGCACATGTATACATACACACTCATATTTAAAGGCTGGGGCCTTGAAAGGTGGGTGTTATATAATTTACATAAATAATTAAATTTCAAATGTAGCTTCCATGATATCTAGTACAGCTATAACAATGAGGTGGTAAAATAAGACATCACTGTAAAATTTAGTAATTCTGGCCTTGAATTTTATTAGAACTATACAAATGTCACTGAAGTGAACATAATTTTGGAAGAAAATGTCTCCAACTCTATTTTTGCACCTTTACATAATATAAGCTCTACTAGTTCACTGAAGTGCACTCCCATGTAATTGCTGTCAGATTCTGAACAAGTACACAGACTTTGTTCTGTGAAAAAGAGTTCCAATTTTAATTAGTAAATCAGCCAAATCTTTTTGTTACAACAAAGAACTCTGTTGATGAACAAAATGGAATACTTCCTTGGTGGCTTTTAATTTCTAGTACTAGATACAGTGTTTATAAGCACCCCAGATTCAGAAAATAAATAAATAAATAAATAAAAATCAATGTTCTTTCTCCCCTTGTCCTTAGTAATGGTTGGAACTAACAAAACTATTGATCAAATTCATCATTAATGCTATATAGAAAAAATCAATAGCACAAAATGTGTCTAAAGATCAGTTTTATTAAGGTAATTGGAAAAGTTTTAACGATACCATCCAGCTGAAACATTAACAGTTGAGCCCTTTTATCACCCTTAACTTAATCACAGACACTTTTTTTCTGAATAAAACATTGTACAGGATATTCCTTATTGCTCCTACTAAAAAAAGATAGTACTAGGGCGTTAGATTTTAAAATGCACAATTAAAATTCCAACAAATTATTATATGCATGATAAAAAGAATTCTGTTTGCATCATAAAGTATACACTAGATAGGAATTAATGTTAACACAGAGTAGAGTTTGACAAGTTATATACAACTAGTTTAAGTAGTGCACATTCATTCTGAAGGCTTGCTAAATACAATGTCTCTGTGCACAGTCTCAGAAGTAGAATTAATCAGAGGCATTCTGCCCTTCCCTCCATGCTCTTATTCGTTGGTTGTCTGCAAGAATCTTCTATATTCTGCACTGTAGTGTTTACATATGAAAGAGAGAAAGAAATCATAGCTAAAAAGCTGCTTTTCATATTGGACAGCTATGTAGTCCTGCATAAAGATACAGCTTGATACTGGCATTAGCCACATAATTCTTCTGCTCTTGCTGAAACAATTTCTAACAATATAAAAGAATATATAATTCGGTACATTTTGTGCTTCTCAGTTGTTTTCTTGAGAAACTGCTGAAGTCTAGAGAAAGAGATAAATGGAGAGTTTTCAGTTATTTTAAATAAAGCAGATGTCTCTGTGGCAAGAAATTCTAAATAACTGTTATGATTGAAAAATGTTACGTCAGGTACTACCAGTATTATGTTTTCCAATAATTTTTCTGAGGTATCAAAGAGATTTGCCCATTTCATATAAGGGGAAAGAATGGAATTGATTTGTGAAATACCTAAAAATTAATATAATTACCATAATTTATTAGTGTTAAGCTACTATCAATAATAATACTTAATAATCAATAACTGATTTGATTTATTCTTTTTTAGCTGAGACACTTCTCAAAGGCTATCATGCAGACCAGTGTTTTTAACACTGAAGGCAGAGAACTGCATAATTCAATTTTCTTCAAATGTCTGCCCTGAGAGAACCACAACATCAGAATAAAGACTTTAGCCTGCTCTGATTCCCCAAGTCCCAATATTTTGTTTTTTTCCCCAAGAGAACCCCCACCTCTTTTTAGTCTCCTTTAAAAAAACAAAACAAAATGAAATATTAAAATAAAGATGTGCCATCCTGAAGGTGTACAACATCTTGTATTTGGAGGTTATTTTTTAGTAATGAAAATGTCAGGATAGAAACTTTTATAATAAACTTAGTATGTATTGTTTTTCTCTTCAGTAATCCTGAGGCTTTGTTCAGGCATAAAATTATCATGTTTTAATATCCTTGTCTAAGCATCGTTATGTAAGAGTCAAGCTTGTTTCCTGGGTGCTTCCTCATTGCTTCTATCAGCTCACCACAAATGTGTCAAGACACAAGTAGTTATACTTACATATGGAGTCCTTTCTCCAAACTGACTATAGAACGTCATTTTAACTTTTTGCTTGTGTCCAGTTCTTTGATCAAAGGTCTGGCAGATTTCAAAAGGTGGACTGTACAAATGGAGACTAACAGCTGTTTCGGTATGGCTTGGGTTCTCCACACGATGCAAACCAATGGAGTCTACAAAGAATAACAAATCAATGCAGTGCATAGTTAGATTGGGAAGATCCAAGTTTTCAATCCCATCCCTCCATGAAGTCCACTAGGTCAGCGGTCCCCAACCTTTTGGGCACCAGGGACTGGTTCTGTGGAGAGAAGTTTTTCCATGGACTGGATGAGGTGTGGTTTCACCTGCTGCCTGCATCCCGCAGATGGGGCTTTGCTTGTTTGCGCAGCCTGGTTTCTGGCATGCTGCGGCCCAGTGCCAGTTCATGGACTAGGGGTTGGGGACCTCTGCACTAGATGAGTTTCACTAGCTGCTTTATTAACATGCTATATTTAAATGGGACTTTCAAAGGCCTAGCATGCATATCCAGGAACCCAGTTTATTTCTTAATCAGCATTGGACTCCCAGTAAAGTATTATGGAGTAACTGAAGTTTATATTTCTGAATCATGCTATGTCATGCAAATCTAGAAAGACAGTGCTCCTTTTTTGGCCATAGGCCATAGACCAGCTCCACAAAAGGGTACTTTAAGACTCCATCTCGGTTTATTAAAATTGAAGACAAAATGGTGAAAGAACAATGAAGGGCTTCCTAAGCCTGTTTCCAATGATTTCAGTCTTAAAAAGTCTATTATGGGTTTTAAAGACTTTTCTTTTTTTTAAAAAAAAAGACCAGATAGACAGACAAAGAACCACACAAAGCACTGGGAGACATGATTGGATTACAAGCCAACATGGCTCCTCTGCAATTTATTGGGCAGCTGCCATTTTTATTTGTCTGTTACTGGATTGTTTGGTAGATCATTTTTTCAGGAGCTGGAGATTTGCACTGAGGGAAAATTGTAGAAACAGAAGTTACTCTCATTATATAAAACTGCAATTTGAATGGAAAGAAATCCTAGAAAAGAAAAACTATGTATTAAAGTCTTTGATAGCGCTCACATGCAACGTTTAACCAGGTCAACAGCAATCCCAGCTGGCTGTATGAATCAAGATATTCGGATTAGGAAGGAACCTGTTATAATCAACTTGTATTCAAACATATGTATCGATTAGCTACTTACTGTCGCAGTGCAAACATGATAAAATGAATATCCAGAGTGAGCATACACATACATAAAATAAAGTGCAACAAATATCCAATAAATATTTAGCATCTTTTGATAGCTAAAAGTTATAAAAATATGCTAAAATTATCAGTTCTTTCAGGGGAAGGGAATGTGTATTTGTGGGTGGAGAATCTAAACTATTGGTGTTTGACTGAAGGTAGCAGTGGAGAACTTCGCTATCTTTTTCAAGGTTTTCATAGACCTGTGCATCAGAAGAAATTACATTTTCTTTCCCTCTGACTGCCAGAATAGCAACACAGGGGCTATTTAATTTGGACACTAAACTATGTAGCACAATAATGCAAATATAGCTGTCTCAGTGTCACCCAGCTGGCAGAAATATATTTGGTGCTGAACTGGAATGTGGTTATGGCTTCCTCCTTTGGACACTGCACATGGTGCTGGCCTCTTCTAAATCACAATACCTGTTATTTGTATGTAGTACTACCAGGATGTATTTCCTGGTACTTACAGACTGATGAAATGGAGGAGAGGAGAAGAGCCGAAAAATTAAAAAGCATGTCATGTCTAGCTTCATGGACTAACTGATATAAAGGAGTTTAAGCAATGTATAGCTGAAATGCCAGATACTGAGAAGGTTTCATCAACCCGGGTTTCGTTGCCATCTGGAGTTGGAAGAGAAGATTATCTGCTCATTAATCTTAACCTCTTCTTCTGAATTCCAACACAAAACCAGGAAGATGAAATGGCCAGGAAAAGCAGGATAGGTTAGGCACCCATTTTTCGTCCACTTGGAGAAAAAGATGATACTAAATGGTATTATATCTCTACAGATATGGAATCACACAATTTTCTTTTTTGTTATTTCAAACAAATGGAGGGACAGGTACCCAGAAGGCATTAGCCACAAAGGTACCTAATACCAAAAATAACTTCAATTTAGTCAGGAATGGTTTGGGTTTCTTTATTATTCAAGGACATGGCCATATAGAACAAACTTTTCTAAGCTTAAAAGCAGATAATGTGCATGTTTCAACATCTAAGCTTGTAATTTGTGTGACCATATAGCGGAAAGATGGTTTGAAGAGAAAAATCTTTTTTAAAAATGGGGGCAGCAGCTGAGGAAGTTTTGATGGCCAGGCATAGATAAGATGACAACTTGGGAAAAAGGAAAAACACTGTGACAAACAGAATAAATAAACTGAAGACAATTCTCAGGAATGTAATGGAAAATTATGTGGTTTGAAGATAAGGAAATCTTAGCAGCAGCAATATAAGTGAAAGCTTGTTAAAAATATTTGGGTAGTTATTATGAAACATGAAGATAATCTCTGGGATCAGACTACTGATTTTTTTAAAAGTATTTTTATCCCACCTTTATTATCTTTACAAATAATTCAAGGTGGCAGACATACCTAATACTTATTCCTCACCCTATTTTTCCCACAACAACAATCCTGTGAGGTGAGTTGGGCTGAGAGAGAGTGACTGGCCCAAAGTCACCCAGCCTGTTTTTCATGCCTAATAAGGTCAAATGAGAACTTACAATCTACTTTTTAGCTGAAATCCCCGCTATCAAAATTATAGTAGATAGAATCCCACATTTTAGTTATTATCTGTACAGTAAGTAAAAATAAAACAGATTAGAAAGAGAAATTTGATGGCAAAATTCCATTGTATTGGGAAAGGAAATTGAGTCAGTATTTTAAATTAAGGACTGATTGGTGTATGTTCAACCTTTGTTCTTCCTATCTATTCTCTCTACTTTGCCTCCAAGGTTAGAAAAATATTCAAGCATTGGTGTATCAACATGATCTGAACATATTTTCTTCTCTCTGTTTTGTTTTGTTGTCAATAAAGTTATTTTCTAAAAATCATTTCAATTTTGTGTCTAATGAAATCACCTTATTACCATATCCAGTAACATGCTATCCAGGGTAAAAACAGTAATTTTTGAGGTTTCTTTTCCCCAGGTAAAATACTATGATAGCAAATATTGCAAAATGAAGGGGTTTTTTTTAAAGGACAAAGTAGGAATTGACAGGGGATGCCTCTATCATAAAACTGTGACAATTATGGGATTCCTGCAATTTTCCCATTTTAAAAAAAATATAACCATGTGATTGGCAGCATTTGGGAGGTTCAAGCAATATCACCTCTTCTACTCCCCTGTCCTTGAGGATTAGAGAACAGAGCTGAATCATAATAAATACTTCTAGACAATATGCCAATGGAAAAGAGAAGGTGAGATGAATGAGTGATAAATGAATGATGGGTACAGGGGCAACCAATGTTCCTTGCACCAAACAATAGTTTTGATGGCAACTAGAATATCAATAAGATCTTTTTGAATTACAAAGCTACTAGTAGATGCCCCAAGTCTAAGATTGGTCCCTGTTGGATGTAAACTGTCTAAATTGTAAGGAGAAAATTAAATAAGTTTCCCAGAATCCATTGAAGGATATGGAATAAAAATCATGCTTGCATCTATGTATGTATATATAAATAAATAAGCAAGCAAGCAAAACAAACAAACAAGTCTTTTACTGAAGCAGGAAAATAAGGCCACTTTCCCAAAATCATAAAAGGACCTTTTCATGACTTTTAACATACCATAAAAATTTAAACTTTTGTGGGTAATCATTATTGGGGAAAGAATGTTAAATTTAAAGACACCATAACAAAATGACTTACCATTAATGTAGGCACACTGATTTCTTTTTAACACTCTTTCTGATTTTTTAAGCATCTCTCCAACCCCTTTTTTGCCAGGCCACTCAAACAAAGTTTCCTTTAGGTTTCCTTGAAGTAGCTTCATAAAACAATGTGAATCTGTGTGATCATGGATACTGCTACAAAAACAATTTCAAAAAATGCAAAAAGTCAGAAAGGTTGATGCCTGTAAGGTATATAATATACATATGTACTAGATCAGCTTTCCATAACTTGGCATCTTCCAAATAGTTAAAATGCAATTCCCAGAATTCCCAGAAAGTATATTGGCAATAAACAAAAAGATTAATTGCTGTTTTGCACGGCACTACATGCCCTACACATTCAATTATCATGAATATAATGTCCTATTCCAGTTAGGTAACAGCAATAAACCACCATCTTTGGCTGATCTGGAAAAAGTAAGCAAGGGTTGGACCCACTTAGTATTTGGATTGTAGATTGCCAGGAAATTCCACAATTGTAAGTTTGATTGAAAAGTTTGGGGCAGGGTGGGGGGAGTACCCTGGAGGAAGGCAAATGGTAAATCAGTTCTACACTGTTGGCAAGGTAACTACACAGACACATCCCTGAAGTAACTAGGGGTTGAGTTCTGTGTGAAAGAGTCTACTCTTTACAAAGGGAGCCAACTTTAAATATCCAGGTGTTGCTAAACTCTTAATCCCAGCATTTCAGTTAAATGAAGGTATCTGGAATTGTAGATCAGCAAAAGTGGATAGTTCAGGTACACATATTTTGCACTTTTTTGTACAAACATTTACCTGGACTGAATCAAAGTAAGTATTGTAGCCAGCAATTCTACCCATGCATTAAGAAGGAGAACTTTAAAGGAAAGATTAGCCAGGCTAGCCCAAAAGGATCACAACTAGAAATAACACAATCTTTACTTTTCTATCTCTTGAAACTGTACACTGACCTTTCAACTGTAATCTCAGTCTGCAATTATTTCTTAAACACAGGCATGCATGCATATATATATATATACAGACAGACAGAGAGTATATGCATATATATATACATACATACAGTATATACTATTTATAAAATTTTGGTCTGCAAGCTTCCTAACGTGCTTTAAGATCCACCATTATTAATGCTATATTTCTCGGTGTTTGACTTCAGGATTCAAGTTGTTAACAAACATATCAACCAAGTTTATTACAGATGCTCAATAGGGAAAATAGTACTTATAAAATATGTTTGCACATCTTTTTTATTAAAAACCAATTTGGCACTATTTGTTTTTTCTGTCTCTGTTTTGCAGTAGAAAATAAATGCCACGTTGTTTTATTGTGCAACACATTCAGAGAAAAAAAAGTAAAATACCTAGGTTATAAAACACATATTTCAAAGAGGCTGGGGATGTTAATTAGGAAAGAAATAGAACTAAGACAGGCAATATTTAGGTTTGGAAACAGTGTTAAACTATGTAGAAACAACTCTTAACCATAGATTTACTATTACAGACCTTATCGCCCTACTACTTTACCAATAATAATGGGAAAGCAGTACCCTTGTTCTCAGAGTCGTACTTTTATTATAAGGGACTGGAATGTATTAAGCGATATTGGCACCTTAAATGCTTTTGACTATAAGCAGAACTGCAAATTTACTAGACACTACTGCAGCTTCCCGGCAGAGCTTCATGCTAATTAATTGTTCTAAGTGCCCAAATACTTGTAATCCCTCAATTTTGTTCATGAATGTGATAGGTAAAATTGTGAATATGGTTATACTTGCTGTGTACATCATCCATATCAGGGATGCTATTCACTTACCTTCGCTACCGGTTTGCAAATGTGAGCATGCACACTTGCAATGCTCGCACATGCCTACTCCCCGCATGCACAGAGCCTTCTGTGCATGCGTAGAAGGTCAAAATGGGACATGATGACGTCCGGGCGGGTGGGTGGAGCCTCCCGCTGCCAGCGCTACCGGATCGCGCGATCCGGATAAAACTGGCTGAATTTCACCACTGATCCATATCCATGAAATGGTTTCCTTCACATGCAGAATTGAAGAGGGATCACCTGGTGTCCTACTTTCCATTTCTGAAATAGAAATAAAGCTACAATAGCCTAAAGGCCACTTAGGTTGAGACTTTTCCATGCTAATTCCTCAGAATGCTGTTTGCAGTGGAAAGTTCTATGCCTTTTGATAAACTGTAGAGACATGGTAAATTTTGCTTGTGGTTCGTGTCTCCCTCCCTATTTTGCCAGCCTTTATTACAGTCTTGCTAGTTTACTGTTTCAATGTTTGCTGAATCGAGTGATGTGTGTGCTTGCTTTGATCTGATCTAATTCAAGAATTAACAGGAATGTGCTGGGTACAAACTAAACTGGAAATGAACCAGAATAATTTTCCAATATTAATAGCAACACATTCCAGAAAAACAAAATAAACAAACAAACCAGAACAAACCAGAAGCAATATTATTCTGTTCCCTATTAACTAAGGAATGAGCTACAAAATGGAGCAGGTTCTTTTCTGTCTTACAAAGCTTATATCCTTCCAGGTCATGGAAACTGATTTTGCTCTAGAGCAGAGATGGGCATGTATGGCAACTTTACAACTTGTGAACTTCAACTCCCAGAATTCCTGAGCCAGCATAGTTGCCCACCCTTGCCTTAAGAGGCAACTTGAGGGCTGAAGAAAACTGTCGTTTCAGACCTCAGGGTTCCAAGCCATTCTTGCATATAAAAGGGATATGTTATCCTTTGCCACATTGCCAACGACATTTTAGAGAGATATTGGCAGACTCTCTTGACCAGATTGAAAAAAAGAAGAATGAAAAGACTGGGGTGGGGTGGGGACTAAGAGGAGCATTCGACTTCTGGTTTTAAGCAGCCATCATAGCACAATGCTCTTTCAGTCAAACCCTGGAGCCATCTTACAGAGGCTGGTCAGAGCAATGAAAACCCTGCTACCATTGTAATAAAGCACAAAGAAGGAAGTCACCAAGTGGCGCTAAAGCAGCTGGTTCTGACAAAAGCAATCAAGATAGCAACCTGCAAAAACCAAAAACAAAATAGTTCTTTTCAAGAACTATTTCTGGCTAAGCTATAAAGCCCACTTATACCATATGTTTTTATGCCGAGAGGACAATGGTCACCCAGTTTGTTTTCATCTGTAGCTGGTACTGGAAACCTGTCGCTGATTGCAGGGATAGGATGAACATTTATGAAGGAATCCAGATGTCTACCAGCATTTGTTATGTACCATAATTTGGTGATATTCTGATGTGTATGTTTTTTAGTGGTGAACCCATGTGGAAATCATTCCACTTTAGGCAATCATGTAGCCACGTTCTATGGACTGAGTTCTGGAGAAGCAGATTCTTCAAGCTCCCAGAGGGTCTGGTACACCAGAATGGGAGAACATGCCACAGTCAACTTTCTGTGGCCAACTTCTTGTGGCCAACTTCTTGTGGCCAACTCACCATGGGACCACTCGCTGAGGGACAATTTAACAATTTTATTTAATTATTTAAAATAAATAAAAAAATATTTTAATTTTTGCAATTCACATTTCATTCTGTCCCTTCTTTTGCATCATTTCCTTAATTATTCTATTCCACTAGTTCTTTGATATTAGTGTAATTCTTGTCCTGTAGCAAGTTGGCTGTGGCAAATTGTCAGAGACCCCTTGTACACAGCTCACTGGCTGTGTCAGTGTCAAATGTGATGCTGGGCCTCTTGTTGTTCTTATTGCTCTGCTCCTAAAATGCTGGAATTGGGTGGTTTTAAATTTCTTTAATATCCACAATTTGGGACTGTTATGGTTAGAATAAAAATGGTGTGAATATTATAAATGAATTCCTCCCCATTCTTCAGCATATGTATGGACAGGACTGATAGACTAGTTCTTGGGTCATTATGACATTATACCCAAATAATATTAAAGCTTAATACAAAATAAAAATGCTCAAAAATTAAAAATATTTGAAGATCCAAGCACGCAGGGGAGGGATTTGCCCTTCTAGGAACAGAGGTTCTGTAACAGATGCTTATTTCTTTTTTAAAAAGTTCTGTCTGTTCTCAGTTAAGTTTAAAAGGATCAGGTGTGATTGATCTTTGCACGGGAAAGCATGAGAGACTGAGATCTGGAAGTAGAAAAACCTCCAGAAAGTGGCAGTGTAAAACGCTTTATCTACTGTTGCCAAGAAAACCCATGAATGAGTATGCAAAATTGCTAGAAGTCACAATGTTGCCAAAAAAAAAAAAGTGTTTGGTGCGTATGGGGAGATTGAATTATGGAGATACCTTTTTGGTAATCATTCCCTTATGAGAAGTGGTGTTAAGAGTCTCAGTTCTGGAGATGGGGATTTAAAATAGCAGCAATTATAAAACATGGTCTTCTTTTGGACTAATCCTGTGGTTGTTGAATGCAGGCAGAGAACAAAGTGCATCTTCATAAGGTACATTTGAATAGGATAGGATAGGATAGGATAGGATAGGATAGGATAGGATAGGATAGGATAGGATAGAATAGAATAGAATAGA
>JANHZT010007849.1:20452-30565 GCA_032468215.1 Stegonotus admiraltiensis | reverse complement strand
CCATCTTTCCAAACAGTCTCCATGTTTCCAGTGTCTTTCTCCCTACTTGGAACTGAACCCAGATGGACATTTCTTCCAATAATTTGATATGCAAAAAAATTGAGGATGGGTTATACAATTCTAATGTTTTAACCATCTTGAGTTCTTAAAAGTATACCAGGTGTACAGCTGTTGATTTTAATGGACTATAGTGTAGAAATAAGCTATTTTTGCCTTCATGCAATGTAGGGAACATTTGGAAAGTACCTAGATTCAAAGGTATGTCCAGTTCCAAACATTTACACTTATTTTTATCCAACCCAATCAAAGATGTTTCAGGCTGTTTGGGCATTTTTATCCTTTACAAAAACAAAACAACCATACTGAATTTTTCAGAAATCTGACAATTGCAGTTGCCAATTTCTGCTAGAATTGGAGAAGCCAGGTTTTGGTGATGTGATGACTGGTCAATCCATCAAAGTCCCTTCAGGGTATTGCCAAGCCATACGATGCCCACTTCCATGTACCTCTAAAACTTTTGCATACTATTTGATTTAGACAGAAAGCCTATAATGCACCAGACTAGAGACCGGGAGACTGAGTTCTAGCCGCCTTTAGGCATAAACCAGTTGAGTGTCCATTAAGCCAGTTGTTCCTTCTCAATCCTAGGAAGGAGTCAATGGCAAACCACTTCTGAAAATGTTACCAAGAAAACTGCAAGGACTTGTTCATGTAGCTGTTAGAAATCAAGCTGACAAGACCTCTCTTCCCATCCCCTTCAAAAAAAAAAACCCCATTATTGACAATAAATTTGATGGTCATTTTGTGCGTAGGTCCTAGGAGACAAAAAGATACTTGAAAATAGTTTAGGAATAAAAAATGGTGCCTTCCTCAGAAAGTTGGTCTTCTAGTGGCAGAAATTTTCTATGGAACAGAAAGCAACAATATGAATATGTATAGCAGAGCTAAGATGGACAGGTTTTTTTGAAGAAATATTTTTTGGGCAGAAAGTTGGAAACCAGACTGAAGACTCCGTTGCATAGGTGATATTACTTCAACAGAAATGAGAAGGTCAGGTTTATTCCAAAACACATTTTCTCCAATGAAACGAGTTAGACTTTTCTTCCTTGGCCTCCGCTAGTGAATGCATGCTGATCATGTCAAATTTTGCTTCTGCTTTTTAAGGGAGTGGATATGATAGATTCTTCTGAAAATAGAACACTAAATCAATACTGTAAATTTGAGACACTGGAATGAGAAACTTACCTTTTGCTGTTATCCTTGCTATGAATTGACGTAATTATTTTTTATTATTTATTTTGTATGTTTTTGTCCCCTGTAAATGGTTAATTCTGGAACTCTGAATGTTCTTATTATTCATCTGCTTTAAGATGAATTATAGGCAACCATTGATCTGATGTAAACACCTAGCTAATCAGAATGAGTTACTGGTTTTAAACAGTTGATACAGGACTGGAGCTGTATTAGACTGTGATAGCCGAAAGTCTAATATTGGAGGAAACTATGTTTTTTTTCCTCTGTCTGTTCCCTTCAAATATTATGCAAGTTATTTTTGCACATCATCTTTGGGCAGATATTGATGTTTGTGGTACACTAAGAAAAGCTAGTTTGATAAGAGATATCATCTTACTTCCTTTGTATTATTCATCCCCTAAGATGGCAACTGAAGACTAAATTATAAAGTTTAAAATTATTATTGGAAACTTTTGGTAATAAATCTCCGTGATTTAAATCATATAAGATTTACTAATTTCACTGAGTCTTTTCTTCAATCCTTGGTAGCCCAAATCTGCAGATGAGATCTTGCAAATGTTGGATTATGGAAACAAAAACAGAACACAACATCCTACCGATGTGAATGCCTCCTCATCTCGTTCCCATGCTGTCTTTCAGGTAAGATGAAACAGTAGATAAGGTGTCTGAGGATCTTAGATAACCTTTGATGCTTTGTGTAAAAGACAGAAAGAACTCTCAGATTATGGTATGCCATTCATAATAGCTTTGTATTGGGAAGAAAGTTCCAGCTTGCAGACATACAGTGCCTGCTTTAAATCCTTTGTACTAAATAGCCTTCAAGAGAAGAACTCTCTAGTCTATTGAAGTGTTGGAGCTGCTTGTAAAAATAAATGTCTCATGTACTGACATTAGAGCAACGTGATTTTGCAAACTGATTTTTCCCCTGTCCATTACTTTTAATAAGTATGGTTTGAGTTAAAAGCAGCTGGATCCTTTGCACGTTTATTCCTGTAAAATTCCCATTGATTTCAGTCGCTCTCATTGCTTGGGAATCCTAGTCCACAAGATTGGAGCCAAAAGGCTTTCCAAGAAAATGTCACAATAAAAAAAGCAAGCTTTCCAAATGTGCTGTCCAACTTTAACTCGTGATTTTATAGTACAGCATGCTGCGTTTAATTGTATTGGGTAGTCATGAGTGGCACATGAGACAAAAACGCAAGAAAATTTAATAAAGTTCATTTTCCAAAAAGGGATTTAATCTCAGGAATATCATGTAACATGAATCTTAATTCTTTTAAACACTTACATCTCTCAATCTTTGAATGATTATACAATCCCGGATGCCCAACTCTTGGATCAAGAAAAGCTTAAGTGTGTGTGCAGTAATCCATAATTTCTGCCTTCTAAATTGATGTATATGTTATTACAGGTAGTCCTCTACTTAAAACTACAATAGAGCCCAAAATTTCTGTTGCTAAGTGAGACAATTGTTAAGTGAGTTTTGCCTCAGTTTGCGACCTTTTTTGCCATAGTTGTTAACTGTACCACTGCAGTTGTTAAGTTATTAGCATGGTTGTTATATTAATCTAGATTCCCCATTGATTTTGCTTCTCAGAAGGTCGCCACAAGACATAAATATGAGTCAGTTGCAAAGCTTCTGAATTTGGATCCTGTGACCATGGGGATGCTGCAACAGTCACAAGTGTGAAAAACAGTCATAAGTCACCTTTTTCAGTGCTGTTGTAACTTTGAACGGTCACTAAATGAACCATTGTAAGTTAAGGACTGCCTATATTTGGAACCTTGCTAAATTGCTTTTTCTCCTGGGTTTGTTTTTTGTTTTGTTTTTGTTTTTTAGATTTATTTAAGGCAACAAGATAAAACTGCAAGTATCAGCCAAAATGTCCGTATTGCCAAAATGTGTCTCATTGACCTGGCAGGATCTGAACGTGCCAGTACCACAAAGGCCAAAGGAGCTGTCTTGAGAGAAGGAGCAAATATAAATCGGTCACTGCTTGCTCTTGGCAATGTTATTAATGCCCTCGCAGACCCCAAGGTCAGTAATAACTTCCTTCCAATCCCCAGCAATGTTTCTATTAGATTTCACATTGGTCAGTATGTGGTGAGCTGCACAATCCTATGTGTCTTTATTCATTGGGGTTGTAGTTGTTTGCATGCTGCATAGTTGAGAGGGTCTAGGCATGAGTCCTACTTTCGACAGTGGAGTTTCCTAATGCCTATTCAAAGAGAGAACTAATGACATATCATTATTGTATCTGGAAATGTGCTCTCGTTTTTTATTTAGTTGAGAAGGCTGAACTGAAAAAATAACTAGCATAGGATGACAACTAAAAGGACATTCTCCCATGTCCTGGAAGGAACTCCCCAAATTAGTTCCAAACCACACACAATTTTTACCAGACATACATCCTGATTGTCACATATTTGCAAAGAGAAAGAAGGTTGATTCTATGCTTGCATTGGGAATCTGGGTCAGAGGTTTTCTTTATGCCAGCATATGTGGACACAAGACGCCCCCAACAGCACAATCTAGCATACAAAGATTCACTCACATTGCCTCTCTCACAGTGAATCTTGTTGCAATTTTATTTATAATGCTATTTTTTCTATTACTGGTAATTCACATTTTTGAGGTAAGGCAAACCTGGGTATATCCTTTTTGCAAGCTATGTTTTGGAACAAGCAGGAAAGGTGCGGGAGAAACATCTTTTTGAACTTATTAAACTTGTTAAAGCAACCCCCTCTTTTCCCAGGCACACACAGTTGCTTTTAAATTGTTCCTGACTGTTCATGCCCTTTGCTGAGAAAAATACAAAATAAAGTAGTAGGCAGCATTATAATAATGTGGCTGTTTTAATGATGAAATTCTTTAAAAATAAAATAAAAATGATAAAAGTCTCTGGAGAGAGATGTAAAATGATGTAAATATTGTACTAAGGCACAGCTAATTAAGAATGTCTAAACAAGTCTGGAAATTTTTTTAGGATAAGTTTTAAGTCAATCTTTCAAATGAATTACTAGGAGGTGTAGGCAGGCAGATCTTGACACCACCATAAACAGGACGCCCAAAAGAAGTCTAGAGAAAAGTAGCAAATTTATCAAGTCAGGTCAAATTGGTCAGGAGACACAGAAGGTAACTAGAAATCAAAGTCCAAGTTAATCAAGTAAGTCTGGATGTTAAACCACAGAACGGCAAGACAGGTAAGTAGGTACATAATTTCCAATAATTTGATCAGAACATTTTATATATATACATACACGCACTTTGGAGGGCCAAGTTCCTTTAAGCTTGACCTGCGCCCATTACTTCAGAGAAGTTGGGCCAGATAGCCGTGCAATCAAGGCTGTTTATCTTGCTGGGCTTCCCCATGATGGCACTGTCTCTCTCTAAAATTTATGTCTTGCAGTTCTGGTTGGCACACTGCCTAGGTTGTTGGAAAGGGATCTGGTTTAGGTTGCATACCAAGATTTAGGTCTCTACCTCTGGGCACTAAGTTTCCATATTTCCCCCCCCTGAATCTGAGCTGGACATCCATGAATTCAGTTTCCAACATCCAGACCTGGCTGATGAGAGATATAGTCCAACACAGATGGAGTACCATATGTCTAAAATATTTGTTAACAATAAAAATGTTTATTAATGAAAGCATGCTATTGAAGCAATTCGGAGAAAAAATGCTATAGTTAGAAATTATGACTAGAAATAAAAGCTAATATACTGCAGGCTGTCAGATATCTCTCTACCTATCCCCGCCACCTGGAACAGGCTGAAAATGGAGTGTGCGGAGGCAGTGATAGATGGTGGCGGCAATCCCTGCAGCCTGGAACAGCTGATAGGCAATATTCCGGGAGGCCAATCCAACTGCCAGTCAGCCGCTCATGCTAAATCAGGCAGTGCTGAAGCTGACCAGGCTGTTTGCTGCACAGAGGCAAATTGCTGGGAGGCAGAGGCAGATTTTTTCTTGTTTTCCTCCCCAAAAGCTAGGTGCATTTTATAGTCTGAAAAATACGGTAATTTTCCTTAATTTACAGGATTATTATAAGACAATTTATTGTCATTTGACAAACTTTAAATTAAGATACTTTATGGGAAATATAGTTGTTCATGTTGGAGTGCCTGAAACCTGTTAATTACCTACATTATGACAAAAATTCTAAATATTGTGGAGATAAAGGCTGAGAAGTTTAATGTTTAATCACAAAAATATGCCATTAAAACCTATTTTAATGAATCTAGTGACAGATTCACAAAACATACATTAGTGCTGTTATGACTGTTCTTTTCATATACAGAATGAATTAACAAAATTGAGGAAGTAGAACTATTAACAATTAGGGAGATAAAAATTGCCAACAGTAGAATAAAATCCTTGATTTAATAGAAATTATTAACAAAAATGCACAATTATAATAGAGAAATCTAATGTATGTCATGATTTAAATAAATAATTTGCTATCAATTATTATAGACTGTTTAATAGTTGTATTTGAAGAAGCTTTGGGCACCCCACATCATGTGATGGAATTACTGATGTGAAGTGCAGTTTAGTTATCTGCAGTACAGGACTTTTGTTTGCACACATATTTCCATGGAAACTAGAATTTGTTTTTAAAATGTATACAGTCATTCATCTTTCAACCAACTTTGGGTAATTTCCAATGAATGCTGATAGTGCAAGGTTGCTGTTCACATGGAAGTGGTTATGTGTAAACTGCATCAGTTGCCCTGCACCCATGGACATCTAGCAGTTTAGTGACATCACAGCTACAGGATGTTCACCATTCTTCACATATTCAGGTCTACTTGGAAATATATCAGGACTACTGTGAAAACTGGAATTATGACTTTGTAGCTGATGTGCCCAGCAGTTGTTACAAAAGTAGACCCATTTCAGTCCTCCACTCATTACAGATTGCTGCTATAATTTTCCTCTATAATTAACAATAGGGAAAGAAATAGAGAAGTAGCTATTGTTGACTTTTACTATAGAAAGACCCAGGAAGAGAAGACTGCTGGAAGAGTAGACGGACTTACTGGTTCCATCCTAACATTTTTCATTTCAAGAATTTAGGAACATAACTAACTTTTGATTTAATTAGAAGGGGAAAAAATCTAGTACAGAAATGGTGAGGATCAACCAGGTGTTGTAAACAAGCAATTTTTAAAAAGATTTTATCACCTACTGCAAAATGTGCAATATGGAACAGCTGTTCGACGTAGGTCTTGGTCTAAAGCTATAGTAATCTTAGCAAGCTATTAAACACTTCATGTCTTGTGCTGGTTTGTTTTTTCCCAGAGAAAGAATCAGCATATTCCCTATCGGAATAGTAAGCTTACTCGTTTACTGAAAGACTCTCTTGGAGGAAATTGCCGCACTATCATTATAGCTGCTATTAGTCCTTCCTCTTTGTTCTTTGATGACACATACAACACTCTTAAATATGCCAACCGAGCCAAAGACATCAAATCCTCAGTAAGTAAACACTGCTTTAAAATTCTTCATTTATAATAGCAACTTATGTACATTTTTATGCACATGGATGAGTATATCTTTTTTGCTTCTTACTTTAAAATAGCACAGTGGTCAGCCTGTAATGTTTATTTGCTAAAGCTTATATGCCATTCTATTCCCAAAGGACTTACAGATATGAGAAGGTTCAAAGCAAGTAAAATAATAATGTCTAATTAAATTAGTTAAATAGCCCTGGTAATCAGGGAAAAATTGGGAGAGAGAGGGCTTCTTAACAGTAAGAGTTCACTCCTCATAACAATTTGTCCAACAAGTCTCTAGAAAAGCTACTTTTAATAGTTGTTCTTCAATTCCTGGTTGTCCATTCTTTCCTTCCTCCATAACATCCAAATAGTTCCCTGACATTCAAGATTCCACTTGATTTCTTCTCCACCACCCACTCAGTGCAATTCTCTGCCTTCCAAAGAATTTATTCAATCCTGTGGGCAACTGGATTTGGCCACTTGTATTTTGTGCTTTTTTTTCCACTTTGTTTCTAACAGTTGGCTGGTTTTAAAATAAGTTTTACCAAGAATTCCTTTAATTACTGCTTGTGTAATAACTTTTAAGAAGCACTGATAGAAAAGGTGAATGTACCAACTACGTCACAATTAATAAAGAAGAAGGTGATACTAACTTTTATCCATCCTTCCACAGATAAAGAGCAATGTTGTAAGTCTGGATAGCCATATAAGCCAATATGTTAAGATCTGTGAACAACAAAAGAAAGAGGTATGCCTGCTGTTATTGTTGTTAATGATTAGTATTTTTAAAAAATGTAAGAATAAAGAATTAAGTTATTGATGCTAATTATGCATTAAAATAACTGCTGTACCTCAACATTGAAGACAAACGGGTTTCAGAAGTATAATAATAAAAGCTTTAAAAATTGTTTTACAAATATAAAATTAAAAAAGATAATGTGTGCCAAGTTCCTCCATTTTTATAAAACTACTTACTGTTTCAGATTTTAATGCTGAAAGAGAAACTGAAAGCATACGAAATGGGGAAAGTATCTGTTTCCAGTAATCAAGATACAGCAATAAGTACAAATCAGCAGCAAGTTGAAATGTCAAGGTAGTATTTATGATTATTTCTTTTTTATATGTACAGTTTTTATACAACTCATGCTTACATGTTTT
The DNA here is from genome assembly GCA_032468215.1 of Stegonotus admiraltiensis. NCBI lineage: Eukaryota > Metazoa > Chordata > Lepidosauria > Squamata > Colubridae > Stegonotus > Stegonotus admiraltiensis. Next base: position 22,656 of record JANHZT010007849.1, on the reverse strand, counting down.
CCTGGGATAATGAAGCATATAAATGTTTCTTTTGTTTCGATCTTTGTCCCTGAACAGCACAGTAATGTGCCTGGCTATTCTGTACAACAGAAGCCTCGTCTTATACCAGGACGTGGTGCTGACTATCAGATTGGCTGGCTTAAAAAATGGGTGGGATCAGTTCATAGAAGTTGTGGGGATCAATGGCTATTAGCCTTGATGGGTGTGTGACTGTTTCCGAAGGCCATACACTAGGAGCCCACTGGGCAGCTGGGCAGTTTGTGATAACAGATTACTGGACTTGCTTGGACAGGTGTCCAATCCATTAGATCACTGTTTACGTTCTTATATTAACCCATATTCCTGTAGTACTAATTGGTGATCCCATCATTACCCAAAACTTCATTTCCCAAGTTTGCAGGAGAAAGGATACCAAGCTGAACTCTAGATTCACACCACATAAAGAAGCTGCAGTACAGTTGCCTATCGTGGCTTTATCATATTGTGCAAATTACAACCATTACCACTGTTTTTCTTGATTGTATTAATAACATAAAGTTCATTATTTCCAATGTCACTCGGTGGTACAGATTGAATCTCTGTCCCAGAGACTAACGGTTTGGCAATTTCAGTGGTTTGAACCAATATGACTCCTTATTTAAACAGTTATATTGATTTCTGATTTATTTCCAGGATTAATTCAAAGCCATATTTTTAAAGTTGTTTACCCCTGGAATTAGATGGGGCACCATCTTCTCCTATAGATCCTTCACTTGTGTTGCCCTTTTCTATTCTTGGGGTTTAGGACTCCCTTTCAAGGAATGTTTATCTTTTTTCCTTTTTATGTATATGGATTATAATGTTTCAATATTTAGTATGCTTTAATTGCTGCAGCCTGTTCTGAGGAAAAATGTAACTGAAATGTGTTTTTAAAAGACGATCCTTTGAATTTCTAGAAATCTAATGGAAAAAATAGTAGCAGAAATGCACAAGGAAAATAAGCTAGTAAATTCAGGGCCAGACATTTTGAGGGATTAAAAATGTGACTTCTTCAAAAAAAAAAAAAAATTTGCCAGTCAGAACTCAAAATTCTTTTAGCCAGGCATAGAAATATAATTTTGTATTAGCAGCAACATTTTGTGTCTATTTTTTTTCAATTTTTTTAAAAATAGTTATTTCAAAGTGGGAGTTTTTAAAATGCCATAATAGAGATTGTGCGTGGGTGATTTTACTATTTAAAGAAATAATTAAAGACTTCTTTAAAAAAGGATAAAAATACATTAGAAAATTATGTGGGGTAAAACTGTATATAATGAGGCAACTTTTGTCACTTTTTTTTTGGAATAATAAACACATTAAGTAGTAATTTTACTTTGTTATATTTCTGAGATGTTTTAACTAGAGCTGTGGTAACTCCATATATAGAAATAATCCCAAAGGGAGGATCATAGAAACTAATTATTATGTGTGAAGTATCTCAGTTTTTACAATAAAACCTCCCCATGGTAACCAGCATTTTAATACTCCACTTAAAGGGTCTAACCTTTCTGTTAAAAACAGTTAATAAAGACAGAACTTGTTAAAATGTAATAAATCAAAGTTCTTAAATGTTTGGGGCGGGGGGGTTTCCTCAATCGAGGCTTTGAGTTCTTAGAACTTTTACACCTAGTACTCTGCTTTCTTACAAATGGGATTACTGTGCAGTAAACCCATCTTTAAATCCATGGTTTATCTTTAGGGGAGTCTTTATGGCCTTGGGATAATACTCCAAGGATCAGTGCACTGGTTGGATTTCCGCCTCAGAAAGGAAAATTCAGGCTTAAATTATTCCTTTAGATTCCCTTCCAAACTTTAAGGCTGGAGTTTACCAACGTCAGAAACCTTAATTTTGGAAATCCCCCCAAATGAGGTAGGATGAGAGAACAGGCTGGCAACCCTGAAGGTACATTATGTAAATTATTTTTTTCCATTACACCCTACATGACCTGGCCAAATGTATTTCATTATATGCAATGAGGAGATACTCCCACTCGTCAATAAAAGAAGAGACTTCTATTACTTGCATCCAGCAGGATTGCTGCAAGAACAACTTTAATGTACACTGGAGGAGAAAAGTAGAGGAGAAATGCTCTTTCTTTCTTTTTTTAAATTGTATAAATATTATCCATTTTTTTTTCACTTTCAAGAAAGTAACTCCTTAGAAGGAAAAGTGCGATATATAGTAC
>JANHZT010007846.1:280037-291893 GCA_032468215.1 Stegonotus admiraltiensis | reverse complement strand
GTATATACAAAAGTATGAAGGCTATTGCTTAATGCATTGTAAGCCGCCCTGAGTCTCTGGAGAAAGGGCGGCATATAAATCGAACCAATAAATAAATAAGTAAATAAGTAAGTAAGTAAGTAAGTAAAAATAAAATTGTTGTCAGATGCTGATTTTCTGATCTATACAAGTGGCATAATTGGTTTTCTGGTTTTACTGTTGGATCTCCTCAGGATTGTCACCAGCCATCTAGAGTCCTCATCCTGCATTCCCTACTATGGCATCTTCTACTGTGAAATAGATTGGAAAAGAGGGCAGCAAAAGGCCAGAAGGAAGGATACAGCCTCTGCCATAATTATGCAACTAATAAGGACTTGTACACTGGGGCTATAGAAACTGTATAGCTGTTGGGAACCACATATTTTTCAGAGGGATTTGTGAGAAGATGGTTGAAACTGATAAATATAGGGAACTTGTAAATAATGAACAATAACTGAGTTTATATGTCTTTGTTATTTTCCAGACCTTGCAATAAGGAAAAGGATTCATTTATTTACGTAAACTATATAGCCTCCCATCTTACAACTAACTCTGGGTGACTTCCAATGGAAAATTGTTCCATCTAGAGTTAACACCCCAGGGTTGCCATTTCAGGTACTCTTAATACAAAATTATGTTGATGTATTCTGCTTTCTTCCTGAGATTAAACAGCAGGGGTTCTGCTGTTTTCTCTGATGTCTTGTTTATACAAACATTCCAGTTCTTTGGTTTCTGTGCAGGTAGGCTTGTAGGCCAAATGAAAAATACTGATTATTACATATAAAGTCCTTTATAACATGGCTATGTGCTGTATTAAGGACCATTGCTCTGAGAATGATTTTGCTGACTCTATTAGGTAATCTTGAGAGAGCCTGTTCAAGGTCCTCTCCACTGGGGTAAGTGAGGGAATTGTGGGCACAAAAGGCCTTCTCTGTGCTAGCTAAAGGGTTGGGAGGTGTCCCTGGCACTTTCTCAAGGCTCTCAAGACAATTTTACTCAAGTGGGCTTTTGAAGCTTTGTGTCACTGCGCTGTTTATTCTTTTATATGGTTTTATGCTCAAAAGCATCTGTTCTCTGTGGTTGTATTTTGTGATATTTTCTGCATTTTAAGAAATGTTTCTATACACTTCCTTTGGTGGTGGGAGCAGTGTAATAATGATGATGGTGATAAAAAATTAATACATGTTCTGCAAGCTTTTTTTCTCTGTGGAGAATTATTCCAAAGAAATACATTTCATACAGTGACCTGTCATCACTTCTGTTAATACTTTGGATGACATAAATTTAGATTAGTTGGGGATTTTGCAAAATTGGGATTTCTGGTGATAAGTGAATTGGTATGACACTATGTGAATAAAACTTAAGATTTCTTGGAGGGACTAACTGGTTTTTACAGATGTTGATATCATGTTCTAAACTTTATAATTTGGGTTTAAACATAAGCCCCTTTGGTAGTTCACATTAAAAGAACAACAAGGTATATAAAAAAAAGTTGAACAGGACCCAACTTCTTGAAATTGAATCTAGCAGTGCCGGGTATGCTTCCTGATCCTAAGCAATTTTGCACAGAAATAAAATCCACTGGTTTCAGTACATCATGCTATGTCATCCCTTCTACATGGAAAATCAAATTAGAATGTACTTGTTGGATGTGTTTTGATGAAATATGTATAAAATCAGGTGTTTGTTTCTTTGTTTCTTGTATAGCATCATGCCCAAGAAAGGAGGAAGACGAGCTAGAATAGAGAAGGAACCAGATTTGCCAAGCAAGCAAGCAAAAACAGAAGCAGTCAGTCCTTTGCTTTGGAAATATGACAGTCCAGAGAGCTTATTTGAAAGTTTGATTGCTCCTATCAAAGAAGATGAATTTTTTAGAGAATATTGGGAACAGAAGCCACTTTTGATTCAGAGAGATGACTCTTCCATGGCATCATATTATCAGTCTCTCTTTCAGTTAACTGACTTGAAAGACCTAGTCAAACTAGGCTTGTATTATGGAAAAGACATCAATATATGTAGATGTATGAATGGCAAAAAACTTATTTTTAATAAAGATGGAAAAGTAATCTACACACAATTGAAGAAAGATTTTGATCAGAAAAAGGCTACAATACAATTTCACCAGCCACAGAGATTTAAGGTAAATAAAGAACAATTGTTTGCATTTTATGGCTGCTTTTGTGCTTCTCAACTTTGACTCAGAACTAATGAATTTAGAAAGAAAACCATTGCATGATATGTGCCTGCTCTTTGCTTTAGGTTAATGTTTTTAAACTGAAACAAAAAAATTCACATATTACTTAATTTTTCTATTTAACATTAGTTTTTACTTTTATTTTTAGTTTTTCTGTTTTATATTTTTTAGTTTTAAATACGTTTATTTATAAAATTTATAGGCCGCCATCTTACCTCAAGGTAACTCTGGGCGGCTACATAGTTACTACTTACATGTATTGCTGAGACTATCATTTCACATTAGAGGTAGCCCTTGGGTTATGATGTCAACTGGAATCCAGATTGCTGTTTCTGTAAAATGCAATGTTATATGAATTTATCACTTAATGACAATGATCCCAGCAGTCCTAGTTACCTTCATAACCCCAAGACACATGGATCGTTAAGCAGCAGGAGTCCTATGTAAGGATCATGAGGGTGCCATGGGTGGTGGGAGAGTCCCTGGGAGGCACAACATAGGAGGCTATTGCTTGGCACCAACTTGGGGTTAGAGGAAAGAGGCTGCAACACCATGCGTGCATAGGGTATCAGTCTTGCAGGAAATTGTGAATTTTCGGTAGCTAAAATGCAGTGATAAAGTTAACAGTTTTTATGAATGAGAACCTATTTGAGTTTTGGGATTGGTTAAATATAAATTCAAAATTATAGCCTCTATATAAAGCTTCAATTCGTTTCTAGTAAGCTGAAGTAGCTATGATACCATTGTTTCAATTCTTGGGAATCATTATGTAACACAGTGTGGAGTAATCTCTAAGTTACCCAGCCAGTTACATTTTCCCTTCCTATTCCAAAGGCATTCAACAATCTGTAGCTATTACCTGGTTTTGTTGGAATTATCTGCTGCTCAACTTTTTCTCACAAGTAATCTTGTCATACACAGATCTTAGGTTTTCTTCAAATATGCTGAAGTTGCTTCTTCATAGCCTTCTAATGATGAGGATAACATAATTGTATTAGGACTTTCATTTTTTAAACCACTCTTGCTGTTCCTTGTTTGCTTTCTACCCAAATGGAGTTAGATTGACCAAGTCTTGGCAGGATACATTTAAATGTCAAAGAGTTTTGTAATGCTAGGATCCTGAAAATGACCTACATAGAATTTTGCTAAAAAAGATAAAGTTTACTATTTTTGCTTTAGTTTTTGCTTGTTTGAACACTGATTTGTCTCAGTATTAGTGAGCTTTATTTAGGCTTCCTTTTCCTGAGTATACACAATTTTTGTCCTATGCACATCTTACTATATTTGGAATAGTAGAATGCAATACTGATATCAATACAGATATGACAAAAGATAGTTGATTCTCCATTATTAAAGTTATTTCTTTTGTATTAAAATAAGGATGAGCTCTGGAGGATACAAGAAAAACTGGAATGTTACTTTGGCTCATTGGTTGGATCTAATGTTTACATTACTCCTCCTGGATCCCAAGGCCTACCTCCACACTATGATGATGTTGAGGTAAATAAACCCTTATTTGCCTGTAAATTTTCTGCTCGCAAGTATTTTCAAGAACAGAAATTGTCACAAAAACAGAGTTGTCACATATGCTATGGACTGAAAAATATAGAAGTTGTATTGTAGTAAATTGGATAATATGATAAAAACCTATAATAGATTCCGAGCGTATGTCTACAAGCACATTTTGCTTTAAATGAAAAATTCTTGCTAGCTCTATTAAAAGTGTTTGTGTATGTGGAAATTGGCTGCCATAAATGTGTATTCTTTAGAAAGACTAGGTAAAAGTACAATTTGCTGTAGATGTTCTGATACGTGTTGACATGGCACTCCTAGGTATTTATCTTACAACTTGAAGGAGAGAAACACTGGCGACTCTACCGCCCAACTGTACATCTAGCTCAAGAATACAATGTTGAACCTGAAGAGAGAATTGGAATGCCAACTCATGATTTCATATTAAAGGTAGCATATGCAAATTCTCTTTTTATTCTTAAGCCATAAAAGGGGGTTAGACTTAATTTAATGTTTTCAGAATATATTTATACTCACGTAACAGCATATCCCATTACTTCTTTTTTTTCCTTTCCCTGCCACATCTGCTCAGAGGATTTCCTAATTTCAAACATAAATTGAAAAAGCATGTAAAAGGAAAATGAATCTGTTCTGTATGCCCAATATAGTTAAGATGTAGAATTTGAAATCTGCTTTTATTCCAATGCAGCTGTGCATGAAATGAGAGCCAGTGTCACTGTTTTGTTATTGATAGTAGGTAGGCATAAGCGCTTATAGTTCCTATTATAACTATCATGCTTGCATTTCCTTTCAGCCTGGAGACATGCTGTATTTTCCAAGAGGAACAATTCATCAAGCTGACACTCCTCTTGGAATATCTCATTCTACTCATATTACCATTAGCACATATCAGAACAAGTAAGCACTTTGTATTATATTTCTAGTGTAATTTGGTTAATGATTTTACTGTAAATTGACAGTTGTTGGCACGTTGATACCAGAAAAGTTTTAAAAACAAAATTTGGTAAGTTTTGCTGTTATGTGCAGAGATTGCTCTATTATGTTTGGGTTTGTGTATACCTAGCAGCACAGGAAATACCATTCAGGTGATGAGAAGAATGGATTCAGCTGAGCATCAATGTATCCTAGAAACTAGTGCCCCATGGTCAGTGAAGAAATGAAAGCTGAAAAGTGATTGGTTGTTTCAGTAAGATTGCAGCCTGAAAAGTACCTCCAAATTATTGATGAAGTAACTTTTGGAATGGACTTCAAAGTCCCTCAGATTGAATATTCCTGAAAAATCTATGGGGAGACATCAGACATATAGTATAGGCAAGAACACTTAAGAATGTTTATTAACTCTGTTTTTTTCTTGGGTCTTTCCTTGCTTTTCATGTTCAGTTATTGTGAGATCTGCATAATAACTTCCATAAAATATTTTGTAGGTTATTAGGTACATTGGAAAATTAATTTTTATTGGGATTTGAGCACTTTACCACTTTCTCTTTGGGGTCCCCTTAAAGATCTCTTTGAAATTGTAATTAACAGAAAGTTCTGCAGCCTACCTCTTATGGAAGGAGACCGAACCAAGTTTTTAAGAAATCACAGGGATGTTTTAACATTTTAGAATCACTTACAATACTTTGCATTTGACAAACTGCCATGAAAGGTGTCATAAAATAGTTGCAGGGAGAAGTTGAATGTGCACAAAACACTCATTTCATGGAAAACATGGAATCTAAAAGACATGAAGGTGCTCAAGACCTTGAGTACAAGATAGAGGTGGATCTCGGACAGTGCTGAGAGCCACAGGTTCAGTATCATCCCTTCTCCAAAGCATGCTATCTGATGCAGCCCAAGCACACTGGTAAAACTGAGTGTGAGTGAGACTTCTCTGAAAATCTGAATGTATGGTATGAGGTTCTGAGCTTTGCTATTTTGGCCAGTTTATGTACATTTTATCCTCAATAAGAAACATTTCTGTAGATTGTTAATATCTTATTTGTTCTTAATAACTTTAATTTTTTTTGTGCATACCAGCTCTTGGAGAGATTACTTACTGGACATGGTTCCTGGACTTCTTTTAGATATAGCAAAAGAAGATGCCGAGTTTCGAAAGAACATTCCAAGGCAATTGTTAATGGTAAAGCTGCGAGGCGAAAGGAAAAATAATTTGATTGTCTGCTTCCAGAAACAAATTTTGTAGCCACAGTGTTAATTATAAAGTAATTCCTTTCAATCACCACTAAGAGTTCCATGACACTATTTTTGTCAGAACTGTGAGCCTTAGCTCTTGGTGAAAGATCTTACAAATGTTTTTATTTTTAAATACCTTTATGTGAAAACAGTATGTCTTCCACATTTCTAATGTGATATTTTTCATGCTGCTTTGTCAGCTTATGGTAGGATCATAGAACAATTATGTTCCGGATATATTTCTTACAAAAATTTAAAACTTAAAAATACATAATCTAAAACTGAATCTGAAATGTACATTTTCATTTTTTAAAATAACAAATATTGTGTTCTTGGATATATGTAACTGACTCTTTCTTGTTCTACATCAGTTACTAATATAAAGCATTCACAAATCTCCTTTATCATTACATGAATGGCCTCTGTAATAATTAAGTTCTCATTTCAGGTTGTTAGCAAGTTATTCTTGTCTTTTTGTTTAGAAAATGGATTTATCAGATTCATCCACGCAGTTAAGTAGCTTCCTGAAACGCCTTGAAGGCCATTTGGAAAACGGGAGGAAACTGAGATCATCTTATATGAAAAAAGATTTTATTACAAGCAGATTACCTCCGTTTATTGGAACTAATTTGGATTTTCTCACTCCAGGTGACATTTAAATTCTCTCTGGATATATTTTGCAAAAAATAAGGGGACAACTTTTATTGTAATGTTAATTACAAAATATTTAAAAACTAACCACATGGAAGTAGCTTGCAAAAATTCATACTTAAAGAGACAACACAGTTACTACATTAAAAAAAATCCATGTTTCAATTTATATTAAGGGGATTTGCGGAAGATTGCATTAGCAGCCTCTTGAGTGTGGACTACTCATCCAGGCCAGACCTGAAGAAGCCATTATCAGTCTTTGTAGTAGCTGTAGCTGCTTTTCTTAGTTTGAATGTGACAAATAGTTAATGTTGCCTAATAGCGTTTCTCTTCCAAATAATGTGGATGTTCTTACTTTTTTAGATGGAACACTACCAAAAGTAGACAGCACAATCAGGTTAAGGTTTAAAGACTACACAACAATTACAACAGAATTAGAACAAGATCTTCTGGTGAGTACAGAGGAGGAAGGCTCACAGAAACATGTTTTTCCATGAAGCCACCTCTATGGTCAACACGCTGTTCTTAGCATGCATAGTTGTGTCCAAGATCATCTAATTGAGCTGTGTAATTGTATTATATTAATATTGTTGCTCTGTTCCATAAGTAGAATGTGCTAATATTTAAGAAGGTTAAAAGGCTATACAGTGTAAACTTGAAATATGAGCCGAGGTCAGAAATCACATTAAATTTGTAAAAAAAAATAATACTGAGCATAATTTAAGTATTTCCACAAATAATAAATGAAAGTTAGTTATCCACCCAGCCATGAAGAGAAGTAATGATTGTATAAAAATGTGTTTAAGTTGTGCGCTAGCTGGCTAATGTATAAAAACATATTTCTTACGGTTTTTCAGAACGATTCAGTCAAAGAAATGGTTTTTGTTTATCACTGCTTAAAGAATAAAAGGCAGATCCATATGATGGGGGATGAGAATATGGACGAGGAAGAAATAGCAGAGGTTGGTTTTATTTCTATTTAGCAGATCTTATCGTGCTACAGTCCGTATTTTATTATTTTTAAATCCTAAATATCTTCTCAAATGGCATTGTTGTCAATATTTTCTTCTCTACAGTTGTCAGGAGTACAGTTAGTCCTCGATTTATAACCACAATTGAAACCAGAATTTTTGTTGCTTAACAAGATGCTTATTAAGTGAGCCATGCCCAATTTTATGAGTTTTTCTTACATGGTTGTTAAGCAAATCATTACATTTGTTAAGTGAATGCAGTTGTCAAATGATTCCAGCTTCCCCCATTGATGCTACTTGTCAATAGATGGCTAGTAAGGTTGCAAATGGTAATCATGTGACCCTGGGACATTGCAACTGTCATAAATACATGCTCATTGCCAAGTACCTGCATTTGGATCATGGGATTGTGAGGATGCTATGATGGTTGTAAGTGTGAGTTTCAGCTATAAGTCACTTTTTTCTGTGCCCTTGTATCTTTGAACAATCGATAAATGAATAGTTCTAAGTCGAGGACTAACTGTACATGTCTTTTTACATATAGAATATAGTTCATTTTACTTCATTTTTGAAATTGCTTGGATTCCTCTTACCCATAATTTTTGTAGATAAGTGTAATCCATAGATGCACCTGTAAGTTACATGTGAATATATGTTCTCAGGAAGAAAACTTTTGTTTATATATTTTGATTTATATGACCACACCTCTTGCTAGAGTGACTGTGGGAGGCAAAGAAAATTTATAATTGGAAGAATAAAAGTAACAATAAAGCATTATATATAACCAGAGAGAAAAAAGTGATGACTGCCAATGATAGAAACCACAAAGCAATGACAAATCACCCTAGCCTCGTAAGGTCCTACCTCCTGTGCCTGGTTAAACAACCAAGCTTTCAATGCTTTTGGAAGGCCAGCAAACTTGGGACCAATCTAATCTCAGGAAGTTCCAGAGGGTGAGTGCCATGACCCCAAAAAGCACACAAGATGGCATACTTGACATAATTGACTTCCCTACCTTTTATTTAGAGCATGAGAACAGAAATAACAACACTCTATTTTAGGCTAAAATATTTAGGGGTATGGTTTTATTTATACATTGATGTACATGTATATATCAATGTATGCTGGTTAACTTACATACTATAGAAATTTTCATTTGATTGGAAAACTTTATTGTCAAATTCCTGATCACCAATGAATTATTTTCAGAAGCCTTGGTCAGTCATATTTTTGGATGCTAATTTTTTTCTTAATTGAAATGGGAAAAACCATATGCTACCCAATCTTCTTTGGCATAAGGAGCAAACATAATAAATGAAACCATAATAAAGTTCAGAAGATTATTAGTTTGTGTAAGTAATTTCAGTTGGGAAAAAAATGTTGTCTCTCTTCAATTAATTGTTAAAACCACAAAAAAACCCAAATTCCAGGAAAACTATTTCTCATAGACATACTATTATATCATAATTTTGTCTTAAAACTCAGCAAATATGTTGCACATTTTCTCATTTGAAATAGTTTTCTAGAATTATATGAAATCTATGATTGCATACTGTGTTCTAAACCATAATGTGGTTTGATTTTGATTTGGTATGTTATATGGATCTTGTCTTTGTAGCTTGATTTATGGCTTAATGCAGTTTGTGATCCCAATGTCTTCAAACTGTTACTTAGAAAATTGTGATTTAACGTGCTCCGTATGGACAACATGTATCATATAATTCTCTTACACTTGTGTGACATCTTGATACATAACATTTAGGTTCCTGCAATTATAATCAGTATGAGCCTTAGCCAACTGAAGCACTAGTTATATTCACAACTATGTGTAGTTATTATTAGGCCAGAGTATGTATTGTTCTGTAAATTAATTTATATGTAACTAATGTTTAATTTTACTTGATTTTTAACAAGCATTTTTCTTCTTTAAGAAGGCACATGGATTACGATTTCCTGTCTCTCACATGGATGCACTGAAACAAATATGGAGCTGTGATACTGTTTGCGTTAAGGACCTTAATCTTGGTTCAGAAGCAGAAAAAGAAAACTTAGTGATATCATTGTGGACTGAATGCCTTGTTGAAGTAATCTAAAGATAGATTCTTATCATGGTTAAGAAGCCTTATATATTTTGGATTTGTGTAGAGGAGTCTACTATGAATGTAAATCACCTTAATGAATAAGGACTTGATAATCAGGCAAAGCATATTACATAGAAATTATTCATAAAAGGCTCTCATATAGTCCTAGGCATGTAGTAAGATTGTGTAACATCTGATTCTTTTCAAGATGCCTGAAAGTTATGAATGTAGGGCATACAAATCTGAAATATGAGCAGGACTCTGATTTCTTAATGTGCAAAATAAGAACACACTGGAGATGCTAAATATAGTTGGGGTCAGTGATGAGTTTATACAGAAAGTTGTTTGTGTTAAATTTGCTTCCTTATAGTGTTATCTGATATTTGCTTCCTTAAAGGCGGCATCTGAATGAAGACATTTCTAATGAACATCTTGCAGTATAATAAATTTCTTCAAATGAAGAAAATTCTACAATTTGTTTAGCATCCTGTTTTGTGTCCATGAATATCAGAAGCAGCATGTTGCTGTCCCTGTAAGCTCATGAGCAGGAGAGTCAAAATTATGAGTTTCTTTTCCTTCTTAACCCAGGTACCAATGTGGAAATACATGGAGTGTGTTTGATTGCTTTTTCATTGGGTGGAAGCCTTTTCACAATCTCTGCAATTTTGAATCTGTACATATATTTTAGTCTAAGTTGCAAGCCACCAATACCTTCTCCCTTTTTCTTCTTCAATATGCATGTTACTTTAGTGACAAAGTTGGTTTGAAAAATATAGTACAACTTACGGCATTGATAATTACTTATAGATCCCATATATGAAGTCATTTGGAGGCAAAGTTTGTCAACTAGCATAGTGATCTTTTTAAAAAATAAAATAGGAGGTGCTCTTTTATAAAAACCTTCCTTTCATGCTATTTTTAAAGGATTATTTCACTTTAGCACAGTACAAAATGAGAAAATTCTCTTTAAAGAATAGTAGCAGCAAATAAAACCGTAGGATGGTTTAATCACTTAAATAGAGCATGAATTTGTATCAGTTCCTAAATGCCTTTCAAAAGCATGATGGTTCTTATTCCTTGTTGCTTATCTGTTCCCCAGAATCAACAGAAAAGGATGCCATTTTGAAACTATCCTTTATTCACTAGAATCCAACAAGACCAGGGGTGTCAAACTCAAGGCCTGTGGGCCGGATTCAGCCTGCAGGATGCTTAGATTTGGCCCATGGAAATAGGAAAGTACCGGCCACGGTGCCTCTGCTAGCGAAAACAGGTCATGGGTGGGCCGCATGCACACACAGCCCAGCACCCAGTTTTCAGCCTGGACGGCCTCCTGCAACACTGCCAGCCAAATAGGGGCATGTGGGCCTCTAGAGGCCTCCCCTGGCCTGTTGCTGGCTGAAACGGAGCTTCCATGGGCTGGATCTGCAGGCTTAGTTTGGGCCTAGTCTGGCTGGCAACAAGCAGCCTCCTTGCTGCTGACTGGCTAGGTTGAATGAGCAGCTTCAGGGATTGGTGCATGGCAGCCAATCAACAAGGGGCTTGCAGTTCAGCCCGATGAGAAAAAGGAAGCAAACTCATTGATTGGCGGCTGCTGCTGCCCTGAAGCTGTCCTGAGGCTGCTGTGGCCCCACCCAGGCCTCTTGTACTACCAGAGGCCTGCTGGCCACATGACCCCCAAGCTGAAGTCTCAGAAGCTGGCGAAAATGTTTTTCTTAGATTTCAGGTTCTTATAGCTGTGTGATCTGAATAAAAACATTTTGGCTTTTCTGCCAGTGAGTCAGCCTCTTCTGGAGATCTTCAAAAAGTAAGTAATCCATGGGAAATGGGATGGGGAGAAGTAAGTGGAATACTGGATGCTAGGAAAGCAGGCCCAGTCTGTGGAGACCCGGTGGGGCAGGATGGTGGGGGGAAGCAATTGTGGGGATCCCAGGGTAGCACGAGGTATCTCAGTGGATTGGAGGCAGCCTTGGATGGCCTGCTCCAGCACTATTTTATTATTTATCCAATTTTTATACCGCCCTTCTCCCAAAGGACTCAGGGCGATGCACAGCCAAAATTAAACAAATATACAAAAATTAAAAACAATTTAAAAACGTTAAAACAATTTGGCCCCAACGTGTTAAACAACAAAACAACCCATTAAAATTTAATGTTTAGGCCAGTCTAGCTTGTTGGAACAATAGCGTCTTGAGGGCACAGCGAAAGGTGCGTGGGTCAGGGATCATCCGTATCT
>JANHZT010007846.1:257783-268290 GCA_032468215.1 Stegonotus admiraltiensis | reverse complement strand
GCTGTTCACCGCCCTGAGTCCTTCGGGAGAAGGGCGGTATATAAATTAATTAATTAATTAATTAATTAATTAATTAAATAAATAAATAAATAAATAAATAAAATGGCACAAAATTCACTTAACAAATATCTCAGTTAGCAACAGAAATTTTGGGCTCAATTGTGGTTATAAGTTGAGGGGTAAAGTAGTTGTTTGTTTATTTTACTACAGCTGTTTTTACAAGCGTCCCCTACTTGTGTTGAGAGGAAAACGTAGTGGCAAAGATATCATTTAACACTGGAACTTTTCCTTCATATTTAATTATAAAGAAAATATTTTAGAAAATTCTAGACTCTAGGTTTTTTAAATGTACCCAAGCCTTGGTTATGGTCATGATTATTTAAATAAGAAGCCTCATGTTACAAAAGGCGTATCAATAATTCACTTAATACTTTTAAATATTTTTAAGTGCTTGTCTATAGCAGTATGAGACCATACACTTAGAATCAGCATATCTGTATAGTGTTGTACAGTCTCTTGTGTGAGTTAAAATACTGTATATGGTCATATTATAGTATAAAGGCAGACAAGCACTTTTTTTTGTACTGATTATTTAATTCGTAATATATTTAAGGCACAGTAAGTTTAAGTTCTTAATTTATTTTACTGTTCCCAGTTAGGCTGCTAAAAAGTATTGCACCGAAGATACTGCAGCAATTGCAAATCTGAGTTTTACTGTATTGCATGTTCTTAAGATTATCCTAAAATAAGATTGCATACTTCATGCTTTTCAGATCAGAAGCTTTATTTAAAGCTGTAATTTAACCACAGTTTTGCTAATTCCACCTTGTTTGGAAGATTCTAGCAAAACAAAACAACTTCATATTATTTTTCATTTTTAATATGTCTTAATATATTATTGTGAAACTGTCATATCTATATTTACATATGTCTAACTACGTGTCAATTTATTTTTTGGTAACTATAATTATATGAAGTTGTTTCTACTTGAAAGTTTATCACTGTAATCAAGCACTTTAAAATAACACATTATTCCTGATTCAGAAAATAGTTTATTCTTATGAATTCCTTTCATTAGTAGTCATAGTTCAAGATACAAATTAATACCCAGAGCAATTTTAACAGTGTTAAACTTTCAATTCCAAAAATAATGCCTAAATTTTTATTTTAATAAGAACCAAACAGTTCTGATATCGATATTTTGCAAAATAAGATAACTTAGTTTTGAAACATTATCCTTGTTGTTTAGATTAACTGAAAAGAAACATAGAACTTGTATCAAATATGAAAATCTGGTGCAATGATGGATCATATATTTGTGTAAATATGGAAAGATAAGTACAAAAAATGCACCTCAGTTTAAATTGTGACTATGGAATGATTTTTTAATTCAAAATGGTCTACATAGGTATATTACATACATATTTTAAATATATTAATATTAAAACAACCCATAAATTAGTAAAATATTGAAATAGCATGTTGACAATTGTTTCAAAAAGACTCATACTGTAAATATAAAATCTGTATTTGGAAAAAGAAAACAGGTAAGATGAAAATTAAGAACAAAGGAATAGAAGAAAATATTGACATGTAGAAAATAATGTGGTTTAGGGATAGGAGAAATCTCACTGGCTGGAAGGCTAAGGAGTTACTTATGTACTGATTGTAAAGGAGTAAGAAAATCTTAGTTGACCTGAAACACTGCTGCAATGAAAAGCCTATGTGGAGCCAATCTAAACATTGTTTATTAATGTATAATTTATATATAAATTAATTTAGAAAGAAACATCATGATTTTCAGGAGGAATTTTATGTGAAAATCCAAAGGACACTAAAGGAGAATTGGGTTCATTCTCTAAGTAAGGACTCACACATTTCCAACCAGCTCAGCTATCTCTACCTATTTACAAAGCTGATAATGGTAACCAAGTAATAGGGATATACAAATTCACTGATGTGGCAATGTAACAATTGCCTGAAATATTCTGTCCCATCCCACTGAAATATTGTTCAAGGGACAGATTCCAAGGATTTCCCCATAATAGGCTGTTTTGTCTGTCCATGACACCTCAACTGTTTCTAGCTTGGAAAACTTACTTCCTGGCACTGTCAAACTGCCTCAAAAGAACATTACTGAATTAGGAATTTTGCATAACTATAAAGTAATATTTTATATTGTCCTTGTATTTCTAACCCTAATATTTAAAAGACTAATAAGGATTTTAAAAATAAAAGATGGACCTTTTTTCCTAAGGAAAAGATCTGCTAAACTCAGCAAATACTGGCTTTAAAGAGAAAAATGTTCTTTGCAACAGGTAAAGATGAATAGAAAGATTCTTGGAGTCTAAATAATTGCCCCATATCTTAGAAGTCGTCATTATCTGGTTTTCCTGAAGGTTCTATGTGGCCTTGAGTCCAAAACACACATATGCTGGTCTTTTAAGAAGACATGAAAATTGCAGCTGGTCCAAAATGCAGCAGCATAGCTTTATACTGGCATGAGTAGCTTTATAACAGCCATTATGTTGGTTACTAATAGATTTCTAGATCCAGGACAAAATGACTTGTCAGCTTATAAAATCCTATTTTAGCCCATACATACCTTCTGGGCCATGTCTGCTACTACGTTTCTGCCTGTCTTTTGCATTCTTTCTGACAAGGTGAAGTGAATGGGACCTAAAAGTGATCCTTCTTGGTAAATGCTCCCATACTGTGGTATCCCCTGAATTATAGGGCTCTACCCTGTTTGTGGAAAACTTACGAAGCTCATAGTTCTTTCATGTTTCAGTTTCTTGAGTGATGTGAAAAAAGCAGATGGAGGAGGAGGAAGAGGAGTAGTAGTTTTTAGTTATTACCTTTGAAGTTCTAGGGCCAAGTTATTTGCAGGATCGCCTCTAGCTATCTATCATTCCTACCATATCAACTAGGGTGGGCATGCTTCTAGTCCTTTCCCTTAAACATTGCCATTTTATGGGAGCTAGGAAATTGCCCTTTTCATGTCAGCTCCTGCCCTATGGAACGGACGTTGACTTACCTGAATGTCCCTTTTGTGAGCGCTGCGATCACTATCCATGGATGGGATATTCACATGCGAGTTGCTTGGGAACTGAGTGTAGATATTCAAATTTTCCTGTTGGCTACGCCCTCCTCTGTGCCCTGTCTGTCAGTCTGTTCACGAAGTTGCGCTTCCAATCAAGCCAAGATGAAAGAGAATGATGTTTTGACACTGACGCGTGCACACATTCCAAGGCAGGAAGCCGGAACTGGGAGGGAATGGATAGTGATCGCAGCGCTCACAAAAGGGATGTTCAGGTAAGCCAATGTCCATTTTCCTGAGCGCTGCACACGCTATCCATGGATGGGACATACCCAAGCTCAAGTCCCCAGGGCGGGAGGCTGACTGTCCCCCCAATCTTGGGCCGAGGAGACCTGTTGCAAAACCCGTCGGCCAAAGGAAGCCTCAGCTCAATTTTGTAATGCTGTATAAACGGCGTGGCCAATGTCCATGTAGCAGCACGGCAAATGTCGGTGATCGAGGCCTGGGTGGCCCATGCAGCTGTGGTCGCCGCACTGCGTGTAGAGTGTGCGAAGAGACGGTCCGGGATGGGTCTGGCATTACGGTCGTAAGCTGTCGATATGCAGGCTTTTATCCAATGAGCCACCGTGGAGGAGGAGACTTTCCAACCCATGGAGGCTGGATGGAAGGACACCAAAAGAGCTTCTGTCTGCCGAAAGGAAGCAGTACGTCTCAAATATATCCGAAGAGTCCTCCGGACAACCAACGTGTGCCAACACTCCTCCTGGGGATGTCGTGGGTTCGGACAGAAGTCAGGTAAAATTATCTCCTGGGCGCGGTGAAACCAGGAGTTCACCTTTGGCAAGAACATTGGATCCAACCGCATAACCACATGGTCTGCATGAAAGATGCACAGATCTTTCCAGATGGACAAGGCAGACAACTCAGAAACTCTTTTAGCCGATGTGATAGCCAGCAGAAATGCAAGTTTAAAGGATAGAAACTTGAGGCTGATTGAGCCCAGCGGCTCGAATGGATCATCGGTAAGTGCTCTGAGGATGAATGGTAAGTCCCAGGACGGGTAACGATGTACCATTGGGGGAGAAATGTTCATAGCCCCATGGAGAAAGCATCTGATCCGCAGCTCCTGAGTTAGAGGTCGGTGTGGGTCACAGGTAAGTACGATGGCAAGAGCAGCCACCTGATGCCTTAATGTAGTCGGGGCTAAGCCCCTGAGAAATCCTGAGTGTAAGAAACCTAGGACATCCGGCAAGGAGGCCGATGTTGGGTCAACATGTCAATTGGAGCACCAATGGGAAAAGGCTCTCCAGGAAGCCTCATAGATACGGGTCGTTGATGGGTGCCTCGAGGACTGAATGATGTGTATCACTTCGTCTGGCAAATTGTCCTTCCTCAGCAGGAACCTCTCAAATGCCAGACGGTCAGCCAGAGCCATTGAGGAACTGGATGGTGGATGATCCCTTGGCTGAGAGAAATCTTGTGCTGAGGAATGGTCCAGTGAGGACAGATGGAGAGGTCCACCAGATCGGCGAACTAAGCCCTGCGAGGCCAAAGAGGGGCCACAAGAAGAAGTTCTGCCCGCTCCTTCAGGAGTTTCTGAAGGACCTGAGGTATCAGAGGAAGAGGCGGGTAAGCGTAAAGCAACCCGGGGGGCCAGGTGCAGCGGAGGGCGTCGCAGCCTTCTGCTCCTGCGCTCGGGAACTGGGAGTAGAACCTGGGCAACTGGGTGTTCTGAGGAGTTGCAAACAGGTCCACCAGAGGGCGACCGAACCTCTGCACTATTTCCTGAAAGAGGTGCAGATGAATGTGCCACTCCGCAGGATCGATTGTCTCCCGGCTCAACCAATCCGCACACACGTTTGTTCGACTGGAGATGTGTTCTGCCCTGACAGAGAATGTGTGGCGTTCCGCCCAAGCCAGCAATTTCTCTGCTTCAACCATCAGTTGTTTGGATCTGGTGCCCCCTTCTCGATTGATGTGCGCCTTTGTGGTTATATTGTCTGTTAGAACCAACATGTGTTGATTCTCCACTAGGGGGCGAAACTGACGAAGGGCCAGGCGAACAGCCCGTAATTCCAGAAAATTGATGCTGAATGTCTGTTCTGTCTGTGACCACCTGCCTTGGGCTATTTGGTCCAAGAGATGTGCCCCCCAGCCGTGTAGGCTCGCATCTGATGTCAGAACAATGCAGTCGGGCTCCAGAAAGGTGCAACCCCTCCGGATTGCTGGAGATGTCCACCACTGAAGGGAGTGTTGTACCTGGGGTGGTACCGGGATAGATGTCCTGGAAATGGCCCGACCTGAACGTTGGTATGGCAGGAGGAGCCACTGTAATGGTCGGGCGTGTCTGCGTGCCCAAGGCACTATGGCAATGCAGGACACCATTTTCCCCAACAACTGAGACAAAAGAAGAGGGGAGGCCGACCTCTGCGCTTGAATTTGAAGTACCAAACTGGTGATGCTCTGCACTCTGTCCAGAGAAAGAAACACCTGACAAGTCTCTGAGTCGATTATGGCGCCCAAATGGAGCAACCGGGTGGCTGGAACGAGATGGCTCTTCTGGTCGTTGATGGAAAAGCCATGCTGTTTGAACGCCTGAAGAACAACAGAGATGTCGGTCTGAGCCTGGAGCGGGGAGGACGACAGAACCAGAATGTCATCCAAATAACAGAGTAGACGGACTGGGAGATGCCTGATCTGAGCCGCCACCACCGCCACAATCTTGGCAAAAGTCCTGGGGGCTGAGGATAGTCTGAAGGGCATCGCACAATATTGATAATGGTGATTGGCGTACTCGAAGAGTAGATACTTGCGATGGTCCGGATGGATTGGGACGTGCAAGTACGCCTCCTTGAGGTCCACTGATTGCAGTAGGTCCCCTTTCCTGATGCAGGCCAGGATGGACCTCAGGGACTGCATTTTGAACCTGTGATATAGGATGTAACGATTCAGTCGCCTCAGGTTCAAGACGCCTCTCCAGCCCCCAGAGGACTTTGGAACCAGGAACAGAGTTGAATAAAACCCTGTTCCTTCCTGGGATGCAGGGACAGGTTCTATGGTGTTGATGGCTAGCAGGTGGTTGATCTCTTTTATCCAATTTTATCTTTTATCCATGAGGTGTCTGGTTGCCTGTAGAGGGGACACCTGACAGTGGACAAACCGGTTGGGTGGAACAGTGAGGAACTCCAGCGAGAGACCAGAAGTGATTGTCCAAAGTATCCAATGGTCGGCAAGTGAGGCTGCCCATTGTTGGTGGAAATGTTGTAGCCGGCCACCAACGGGCGCCAACAGTTCTGAGTCACTTGCCCCATTTGAACGGCCGGAATCCGGAGCCACGAAACTGGCGCTTCGTTGAAGACTGGTTCCGGCCGCGGTCTCGAAAAGACTGCCTGTCAGGCCTGCGTTCCGCTCCCTGGGGGAAGGGGCGGGAGCATAATGAGCTGATGAAGAACGAAAGGACTGGCGGTGCGAGTAAGGTGAAAATCTGCGCTCCGGCCGGCAGTATGAAGATGGAAGGATCTTCCTTTTATCCTTGTCCTCTATTAATAGAGGATCAAGGGCAGCTCCAAAAAGGTTCGGCGCCTTGTATGGCGCCAAGGCAAGCTTCCATTTCGTCTTAGCGTTTGCCCTCCAGTTGCGGAGCCAGAACATACGGCGAGATGTGACCGAAGGAGCGCGTGGGAAGCGAACTTTGCCGCATTAAGCGACGCATCCGCAGAGTATTCCGCTGCTGCCAGTAATTTATTAACATCCTGATGTAACCTGATGTCGTTAGGAGGCAGTCTCTCTTGCAGCTGGCGCAACCACAATAAGGAGGCCCTTGTGAAAAAAGATGTAGATGTGGCCGCTCTTACTGCCCATGAGGCTGCCAAGTGAGTCTTATGGAAGGCTAGTTCTGCCTTCCTATCGTCTGATCTCAGGCCATCTAAGCTGTCGCCGGAAATGACTGACGAGGACGATAAGGCAGCTACAGGCGCATCTACTACAGGTAAGGTTAAGATATTGTCCAGTTCTGGAGCTGAGCAATATAGTTTTTTTATCAAGGCTACTCGGAGTAGATACAGCGCCAGGTTGACCCTAGCCGTTCTGTACGACTTCAGAAAAGAGTGGTGGGCAGGGGATAAAGTCCTTATCCGGGCACGAGATTTGGAATAATGGATCGTGAGGAACCGGTGTTGGCTGAGAGCCCTCGGCCGTAGAAGGAGTCATGCCAAATTGGGTCGTGATCTTGGCTTTATGTAATAACGACTTAAACAAAGCTGGATGAAAAAGCCCTGTAAAAGCTGGCTGGTCGGGCAAAAGACCATCTTCTGAGAATTCCATATCCTCAGGATACTCTGTGTCAGAGCAGGAATCCTCAGAAGAGACATCATCCTGATGAGCTGAAGTAGAAGGCCGCTGACGAGAATGGCATTGTGGGCCAATGGGAGCCCCCGCCATAGGCACAGAAGAAGCACCATGTTGAAGACCCGCAGCCAGCACTTTAGCTAAAGCATCTGACAACACAGAATGGATATCCGGGTGTGTGTCTGCCATGGTAAGTTGTACACCTGCTGCCGGAGGACGGTTGGACTGCAGTGTTGAAGAAGCTGCTAAGACTTCTGCAGGAACAGGGAGTGGAACAGACGAAGCCTGTTGGGCGGAGTCCTGAGCAGCTTCTAAGATGCGGGGACCTTGGTCCAAGGAAGTATTAGCAGGCTCAGGAGGTAAATGATGGGGTAAAACCCCAAAAACTGGCATACTAGCCCTTGCCTGACCTTGGTCACGTGCGGTCTCGCGGTTGGCCCTATCATATTGGCGTTCAAGCGCCTTGTGGCGCCTGAGCGCATCTGTCTGCAGCCAAGGAGCCCTTGTTGAGAGTCCGCTCGGCTCTAGGCCGACTACTTTTGGCCTTTGCTTTCCATGGCCTGGGGTCAGGTTGTTCTATTGCAGGAGTCAGAACCTCAGGTTCTAAATCTGATGAGAGTGGTGATTCAGCCATGGCAGTACTTGAAGTTAACACCCGGAGCCAGTAATTAATGCTCCCCTTGGGCTGATTAGTCCTTATCCTACTGAGGAGAGACAGCGACTGAAGTCAGGGAATGATGAGATACCCCTTCCAATCTGCAGGCAGAATCTAACAGGCTAGGTTCAAATGAACCAACAAACACCTTGGCGCTCTTCAAATGATCCAGACGACTGGGTAATGGGCTGCCGATAAATCAAAATGGCGGCACTGTCAGACGAACCGTCAAAATGGCCGGTGGGAAAAAGCAGGGGCAAACGGTCTTTGCCGATAACGGCGCTGAAAATGGCGGCCGCAACTGTCTGGTAATGAAAATGTCTCAAATTGCCGGTTGCACCGCCAGGCAATAATCCCAACACCCGACTCACAATCCGAAGCAGAGGAAGGAATAAAGCTGTCCAGCTGCCAGGAGAGTGTCCGTTGCCACTGTACACATCAGAGTCTGCCACTGAGCCTGGGCAGGAACTCCAGAGCCGCAGAAGAAAAAGCTCACTGAGGTGAGGGCGGCAGTGGTTATACCGGCGAACCAGAAAACCAGCACCTTCGCCCACGGCTAAGTCAAGAGGATCTGCCCAGCCGGGTCAGAATCCGAAACGCTGCCTTCGAGCGCGTCGTAGTGGTGCGGAAAGGCTTGGAGCCCCAAGCGCGATACCGCGGAAGAGGCAGCAATCCGATAGCTAACTGCCCCAGTAGCAAAAGAAAAAAATGTTAATTATCTACTCTATGTACAGACAAAAATAACAAACGCTACACTGAACGCTAAATGTTAATTATGTACTCTAATCCAAGTATGTACAGACAAAAATAACAAATACTACACTAAATTGCCAATAAATCCACCAAAGGCACAGAGAAAATCTAAACACACGTTCCCTAAGCAACTGAGTGAATAGACTGACAGGGCACAGAGGAGGGCGTAGCCAACAGGAAAATTTGAATATCTACACTCAGTTCCCAAGCAACTCGCATGTGAATATCCCATCCATGGATAGTGTGAGCAGTGCTTAGGAAAACACCCTTCCCCTTGAGGTTCAGCAGGTCTCTATCCTCCTAGCCCTCCAAAGAGTATTTAAGATCTTGTTTTTCCTCTAAGTGTTGGGATAGAGTGAGGTGGATAAGAGGATTCAATGATGGGCTGCGTGTGGAAGCTTAACTTTGGTGCCAGATTTTTAATGTATATGGTTTTAATGGATGTATGTATTATGTTGTTTTATTATTAATGTTATTTTAATTGTTGGTTGAGAGCCATCTAGAATTCGATATAAGATAGAAAGCTATATAAACATTTTAAATAAGAAGTAAGTATGTTTGTCTATGTGATAGGAGTATGTGATTTCTCCATAGTGAGTAAAGAAATTAAACTCTCAGTACATTAATTTATCTTATCATCATACTTACATGCCACTTTTTACCCAGATTGACTGAGTAAGACAGTGAAAATCTTTATTCAGAATTGAACTGGTAGCTTCTTGCAAGTGCAGCTCTTTGCCTTCACAATTATCCAGTGCAAAAAGGCTGATCAATGGCTCAGCAAAAACCTGGAAGAAAAAAAAAGATTAATACTGTGTTGGTTAATTATATTTAGTTTTTCTTTGGCTCCTCATATGTGATGAAGCTTTTCCTTGGTTTGGAGATGCTTATTTAGAAAATAATTTTGGCTTCGTTATACTCTGCAAATTTTAATCAATAAATCAGTATTAGCATCAATCATGGTAAAGCAAATTCAGTACTAATCTACCCAGATGTTTAATGTTATTTGTTGAGTTCCCTAATCAACTAGGTCTAGGCAATTTATTGTAAGTGATAAACAGATAAACAGTGATTATAGTTGCTGATCTTGAACTCTTACAAAATGGACTTTCATATATCTATCTATATAATGTTTTTGGGGGACCAAGATGTGATCTATACTTAGGGCTGTAAAGCACTGTAAAGTGGCGACAGGTGAGAAAAATTATGGACTGTAAATTATAGAATGACAATGTCTACACCCTATAAGGAAAATCTGATCAAAATGTTTTATCAATGGCACCTCCCCCCGGCACGCCTAGCAAAAATGTTCCCAAACACCTCATCAATTTGCTGGAAGTGCAAGGCACAAAAAGGAACATACTACCATTTATGGTGGTCATGTCGAAAAGCCAAACAGTACTGGCAGCAAATAAGGAAAATGATAGAAGAAATTATAAATCAAAAGTTGGAAATGAAACCGGAAACCTTCTTGCTTGGAATAACCACAGCACAATATGACAAAGAGATAAATTATTTAATCATTCACATTTTGATTGCTGCCCGTATACTCTACGCCCAAAATTGGAAACACGAACAATTACTGACAGAAAATAAAATAATCATAAAAATTACAGAATGCGCAGAAATGGACACGCTTACAAAAGAGCTACAAGAGAAAGATGACTCAGAGTACTACCTAGCATGGCAGAAATGGTATTATTGGCTGGAGA